>JAZGTH010000020.1:1805000-1977500 GCA_036877525.1 Chromobotia macracanthus | reverse complement strand
ACAGCGGATTAAACATCAACTGTCAGGAGCGCAAACTGCACAACATCTCCGAACTTCAGCCCAAACCATCTTATCCGAAGAAGCTGCATTTAACCGGTAACTATTTACAAACGATATACAGAGCGGATCTGACGGAGTACAGCTCGCTGGAGCTTCTGCACTTGGGGAATAACAGAATAGCAATCATCCAGGCCGGAGCTTTCGAGAATCTGACCAGCTTACGCAGGCTCTACCTGAATGGAAACTACATTGAAAGTCTGTCTCAGTCTTTATTCACTGGGCTGCAAAGCTTGCAGTATCTCTACCTGGAATACAACATCATTAAAGAGATTTTACCGCTCACATTCAACTCTCTCCACAATCTGCAGCTATTGTTTCTCAATAATAACCTGCTGAGATCGCTCCCCGACCACGTGTTTGGAGGAACCATGCTGACACGGCTTAATCTCAGAAACAATCATTTCTCGCACCTCCCCGTGCGCGGTGTGTTGGATCAGCTCTCCGCATTTATTCAGATCGACCTGCAGGAGAACCCGTGGGACTGCACCTGCGACATTGTGGAGCTTAAGAACTGGATGGAGATGTCCAGCACCAGCGTGGTGGTCAATGAGATCACGTGCGATTCGCCATCCAAGCACGCAGGCCGGCTTCTGCGCTCCCTTCGAAACGATGCCATCTGCACTGAACCCGACGAGGTCCCTGCGACTAAAGCTCCCACAGTGATAAGCACGAGTACCGAGGCGACCCCATCCCCTGCCGTAACTTCCACAGACCGGGTACCCGAGATGCCCCCGGAGGTGCCATTATCCGTTCTCATCTTGGGCCTGCTTGTTGTGTTCATTCTGTCTGTGTGCTTTGGGGCGGGATTATTCGTTTTCGTCCTCAAACGTCGCAAAGGGATCGAGAGCGCCCCCTCAGGCACAAATAACCATTTGGACTTGAACTCTTTCCAGGTGCAGTACGGGTCTTACACCGCAGACGCTAGCACGGATAAAACTGAGAATCACGTGTACAACTACTTCCCCCCGTCAGTGGGCCAAATGTGCCAGAATCCCATCTACATGCAGAAGGAGAGCGAGCAGGTGGCTTTTTACCGTAACCTGAAGGAAATGAGTTTCAACACCCTCGCCCCAAAAAAAGAGGATTTTGAACACAGCCCAGCTTTTACCATAAGCACAGTCGAGTGTATTGATAAGCAGCCACGTGCCAACCGCGAACCGGAGCTGCTTTACCAAAATATTGTGGAGAGAGAGAAAGATCTACCCCATTCCGGGCCCCTCAGCTACAACTTTTGCACTTTACCCAAAAACTCCTTCATTCCACCATATGAGAGCACCCGGCGGCATAACCAGGATCGATTAAACAAAATGGTTCTCTACGGGACCCCGAGAAAAAATGCTGTGCAGTCCAAAAACGAGCACCCTTTGCTACCCAACAAGCTTAAAACCGAGCCGGACTACCTCGAAGTTCTGGAGAAACAAACTGCAATGAGTCAGTTGTAGAATGGAGACCCTGCGGGCCCGTACCATCTGTGTATTTCACCACAAAAACAGTATAAACGTCACAAACCAGAGCCTTCCGTCTTCTGTTAGAGGCTGTATACATCTCTGCTATTTAAAGATATATTATTTTCTATAAGATTTAAATTATTTCTTCTATTTGAAGCATTAAGACTGTAGCAGATGTCGCAAGAATATGTATAGCTTATAGCTTCGTGCTTTTTTGTAATATGAAGTATATTTTCTCGGAGACGACAGGGTTGTTGAGGTGACATTCCTGTAAAACATGGTGGACTTGGTGAGTGGATCCAAAAGTGCCTTTGCACTTAAAAAAATTTATCTCCGCTTTCTGCTAATGGAAATTTTTATAAGTGCTGTATTTTAAGACTCTTTATGTAAAATAGAATTATTTGTCCATTGCATTAAACAGACAAAAGCAAAGCGGTTCTTTGTTGTTGGGTAGAATATCGTCTGTTTTTAATGGTGCAAAATGTGCTTGAAATCAGGTAGTTTACACTTATTTTAATCAAAACTGATTTAGTACAAATGCTGAAATCAGATTCCCTATACTTGATGATGGATGTGGATTAAGCAGTATTCATCTCCTTTAATGGCACATGGCAATGTGTGTGTGTTCGTGTGTGTGTGTTTTTAGGCCCAGCTGACAGTCTGTACTGTATGACGCTTAGTTTTACTTGAAGACAGAAACTGGATACATGCAGTGTATAAGGACAATTGCTGAAGAAATGATTTTTTTATATATGTATGCATTCTGTCTGTCTGTATTTATTTTAGTATACTGACACAGAGACTTGATTACTGAGAATCTGATATGTGTGACTCTTTAAACATTACATCATTTCATTTGAAATAACATCACCATTGACTCTATGGCAAATCCTGGTCGCTGTCCAAGGTTCTGATACTGTTTGCATTGGTTCATCAAGCCCTGCTGTGGTCTTAGTGCTAAATAATAACACTAATCCAAACCTGCCTTATTTAAATTTGTTTAAAGATTTTATAAATTACTTACTGATGTTTCTCTATAGTTAAGATGCGCTTTAGTAATTCATGTCGTTTATCAGTTGTTTTAAGTTGAGTTTTTCGTTTGTTTTCATCATTTTAAGTAAGACCTGAAGCTGTTTGTGAAGTTGCCTGAAAACTCTGTCATCATTGTATTTTATTTGTTTTTTTTACATTTCATTCATAATTAATTGCCTCGCTAAAAATGTTTGCAACTGATCTGAGCAGCTCGAGTTTAAAGCGAGGCAAATAATTTTCCCTATGGGTAAAAAAGAGTGCAGTGGCTACACCGCTTGATGTGAGAGAATGTGTCTCATTCAGTTTCAGATAAAGCACAATGAGGCTCTGTGTAGCTGTTTCCTGGTGTGGCTGCGGATGGGCGTGTTGTACATGCCCTGCACATCAATGAGGGATCTGGCCTGCAAAACACGCTGTTTAAATGGAGACGTAATGCCTTGTTTTGAAATAAACTGTGAGTTATATTCGGTTTATGTAGAATGAGAATAAGCACAGGCTGTATCTCTGATGCAGAGTCACTGAGTTCATTTCAAATTGCAAATACAGTCGATTCCAGTTTACTTTGTTTGCCTTTTTCCTGTTCTTTATTTTGTGCATGCGATTTTGCCTATATGTATATGAGTAAATCATATGTTTAGTACAGATTTCTAGTTTATTCTAGTTTAGTTTTTTATTTGTTGGATTGTTTTCTAAATGCGTGTGGCTTATATGAAAACATCAGATGTGGAAGTCTTGTGCAGTGTGCAACCCGCATTCTGCATGCAGCAGAATATAATCATATAATATTCCATAGAGCTATGATAACTTCCATATTGCTGTGTGGGTACTGGGATAGAGAGAGAGAGGTTTGGAGACCCAGAGCTCCTGCACTGCTGCAGTGCTGTTACACCACCAGCAGTGTGAATGTAGCTGGCTTCCAATCCAAATCAATGGAAGTGTTACTGCATGTGCGCTGCTGGGGTCTCAAACCTTTCTAACTCGCTTCAGCTCTGCTTATAGGCAGCTTCCACCTTTTCTCATATAAATCATGATCTTCAGTCTCTGCACTGCTGGTTTGTGGGGAGGCGACTTCTAGAAAGAATCATTTTTGGTGGCACTGAACTGTAATGATGTGTTCATGAAGTTCTGGAGTGAGTATCCAGATCTCCGGAGTAACAGCTCAGCCTGAAGGCACATTCTGTTTCTTGGAAGGCTGTGACTGGAATTCTTCAGAGAACAGAATTCGATTGTAACAGAGATTCTATTGGAATTCTATTGTAGCACAGAATGGAGCTTTCTGATTGACTTATTCTGATTATTAGGTGCATTATGTAATACTAGAGGCCAAGATCATTTTTATGACCTTAGAAATCACATGGTACAAATGTTTAGTCTGTGTAAACCTTATTTATGTTTTAAATGATGTAGTCGTTTCTAATCTGTGGTCACAAAGCATGGCTTTGCTTTCCAAAATTCTCTGTGAATAATGTGGAAAAGCGGCATGCAGTTTTATTCTTATATAATGCATTATTGAATGCTTAGATATGTAGCTATGAAACGTGCCACTGGACCTACAGAATCAGTGTTTCAGCCTGTGGATCTGTAATTAAAAACATACTGTATGCCTCAGTACATTCAGTGAGGGAAACAGTGTGAGAAAATAGCCATCGAGGGGCCACTCAAGAGCACTTACAGAGATCTGGAGAGCTGCAGTCAAGCAGAATCATAGTGGAGATGACATGATATCAGAGGAGTACTGCATGTGGAAACATTAGGGAAACATTCTTACAACCTAAAATTGCAAGCTGAGACCCAGATACATAAACATACAAACTATTCAAGCTTTCTGTAGGTTAACCTTTGAAAACGTTGTTTCACAAGAGCTGACCTTGTGTGTGTGAGCCGGAGAAGAAAACAACAGAGTACAAAACCAGAGCAACTGAATGATAAATGGGGCAACGTGAAATCGAGGTGGTCTGTGGTTCAAGGAGAGTGCAGGCAGTAATGGAGATGAGATGTGAAAATACCTCAAACATATGAACTGACGCTTAATGTCCAGATATAAAGATGATCAGTGTGATAGCTTGTGTTTCCAACTGCATCTAATATAAACTGCATGATGTTATGGTGGGTTCCACTTAAAAATAACCATGAACAATAACCGTGACCGTAAATAATAACCATGAACCACCATTTGATCCCTACAGTCATTATTTTCCACTCAGGGCTTGCAGAAGCATCATCAGCTGGAATATAAGAAATTCATTTACAGGCTCGTGTAACAGAGAAACCCAAGTAGCATGAGAAATGAAACTGGGCTCTTCTTCTGAGGTCTGAACATATTAGCTGAGGCACAATGATTCATTCATTGCTGTCTCTTGCATTTTTTCCTTTGCAGTTGAAAACCAGTGGAGAGAAAGACCGCAGCATGGAGAAGACCTTATTTTAACTCTGTGGAATGCAGTAATGCATAAACATGGCAAAATGTGAGTGAAAATCTGACCTTTTTATTGGATGAAGAGCTAGGTCTTCTTCACACGTAACTGGCTTAATGGTGGATTAAAAACATTGCCTTTCAGCTGAATGTTAAACACATATTCATTGATTTCTTCAGGGGGTAATGGTCACTGCAATTTACTCCCATAAGTGTTTTGATACAGGAGGATCTTGTTTCTGTGTGCTCCAGTAGCCCAGCTGGTAGAGCGGTTGTGGGTTCAAATACATAAACATAAGGAAAAGTCGAGTAGAACATCAGAGATGTTTTAACATCATGTTAAAACATGTTGTAATGTTTTAACATCAGGTGGTGATGTTGTGATGTTTTAACATCAGGTGGGGATGTTGTGATGTTTTAACATCATGTTAAAACATGTTGTGATGTTTTAACATCAGGTGGTGATGTTGTGATGTTTTAACATCATGGTGGGGTTAACATCATGTTAAAATGT
This sequence comes from Chromobotia macracanthus, assembly GCA_036877525.1. Classification (NCBI taxonomy): domain Eukaryota; kingdom Metazoa; phylum Chordata; class Actinopteri; order Cypriniformes; family Botiidae; genus Chromobotia; species Chromobotia macracanthus. The sequence goes on along the minus strand of JAZGTH010000020.1, from coordinate 1,972,033 downwards.
TGTGATGTTTTAACATCAGGTGAGGATGTTGTGATGTTTTAACATCATGTGATGGTTTAACATAGGTTGGGGATGTTGTGATGTTTTAACATCAGGTGGGGATGTTGTGATGTTTTAACATTTTGTGTTTTAACATCATGTTAAAACATGTTGTGATGTTTTAACATCATGTTAAAACATGTTGTGATGTTTTAACATCATGTTAAAACATGTTGTGATGTTTTAACATCAGGTGGTGATGTTGTGATGTTTTAACATCATGTTAAACATGTTGTGATGGTTTAACATCATGTTAAACATGTTGTGATGGTTTAACATCATGTTAAACATGTTGTGATGTTTTAACATCATGTTAAACATGTTGTGATGGTTTAACATCAGGTGGTGATGTTGTGATGTTTTAACATCATGTTAAACATGTTGTGATGGTTTAACATCATGTTAAACATGTTGTGATGTTTTAACATCAGGTGGTGATGTTGTGATGTTTTAACATCAGGTGTGTTTGTTTTAACATCATGTTAAACATGTTTGATGTTTTAAACAGGTGGTGATTTGTGATGTTTTAACATCATGTTAAAACATGTTGTGATGGTTTAACATCAGGTTGAGTTGTGATGTTTTAACGTCATGTTAAAACATGTTGTTGATGTGTTTAACATCATGTTAAAACATGTTGTGATGTTTTAACATCATGTTAAAACATTTTGTAGTTTGTATGTTTTAACATCAGGTGGAAACAGGTGGTGATGTTGTGATGTTTTAACATCATGTTAAACATGTTGTGATGTTTTAACATCATGTTAAAACATGTTGTGATGTTTTAACATCAGGTGGTGATGTTGTGATGTTTTAACATCATGTTAAACATGTTGTGATGTTTTAACATCATGTTAAAACATGTTGTGATGTTTTAACATCAGGTGGTGATGTTGTGATGTTTTAACATCATGTTAAACATGTTGTGATGTTTTAACATCATGTTAAAACATGTTGTATGTTTAATGTTAAAACATGTTTGATGTTTTAACATCAGGTGGTGATGTTGTGATGTTTTAACATCATGTTAAAACATGTTGTGATGTTTTAACATCATGTTAAAACATGTTGTGATGTTTTAACATCAGGTGGTGATGTTTTTGTGATGTTTTAACATCATGTTAAAACATGTTGTGATGTTTTAACATCATGTTAAAACATGTTGTGATGTTTTAACATCAGGTGGTGATGTTGTGATGTTTTAACATCATGTTAAAACATGTTGTGATGTTTTAACATCATGTTAAAACATGTTGTGATGTTTTAACATCAGGTGGTGATGTTGTGATGTTTTAACATCATGTTAAAACATGTTGTGATGTTTTAACATCAGGTGGTGATGTTGTGATGTTTTAACCTCAGGTGGGGCATGTTGTGATGTTTTAACATCATGTTAAAACATGTTGTGATGTTTTAACATCATGTTAAAACATGTTGTGATGTTTTAACATCAGGTGGTGATGTTGTGATGTTTTAACCTCAGGTGGGGATGTTGTGATGTTTTAACATCATGTTAAAACATGTTGTGATGTTTTAACCTCAGGTGGGGATGTTGTGATGTTTTAACCTCAGGTGGGGATGTTGTGATGTTTTAACATCATGTTAAAACATTTTGTAATGTTTTAACATCAGGTGGTGATGTTACAAAGATTAAAGCTCTTGTGATGTGTTTGGTAGATCTACTTATTTGTAATTCTCAGAACATCCATCACTGCTGAAAAAGCATGATGAAATCACTTTTGTAGATTTTGGGTACATTTCTCTAAAGTGCAGCTGAAGTACATTTTGAAACAGCAGACAAAAAAAGCTGAAACAGCTGCAGCTTTGAAGGGATGAGAATTCTGTAGACCTTTACCTCAGCTGTGGTTTGAGAGCTACAAGTAGCTAATGTTAGAGCTGACAGTTGCCCACCATACAAAATGCATTAAGTCTTCAGCCAATTAGACATTTGAGGAATTGCTTTTTAATACTAGCTTCGCACGGCCCTGAGGTGCAATTCATATGTGAAAGAGTTCTTGTATGGCACTGAATAAAAACACATTGATCTACTGAGTATAAGAGTCGAGTGAACTGTATTTCAGTATTAAAGAGAATATGCAGAATTTTGAAGAAAGTATCTTTGGCCTTCTGATTTCACGTTGCAAAAAGTGAGAGTGAAAAGTAATATGTCCATATCAAAAAGTGACAAATGTCACTTTTTGATGTCACAAATGCATATAAATGATGTCAATCTTTTTCAGCCGGTCCTGATGCATGCACAGTCATGCCCCCCACCACTTCACTTTGGGGGAAGTTTATTTTGGGCTGTAAAATAAAAAAATGCTTGTCTAAAACATAATTCACCTCCATCTGCTTTAGTCTGCATGTAGACCAGCGCAGGAAGCTTGGTGACATCAGTTAGTCCATGTTAATCAGCCTGTCCCTCTCAAAGAAGCCATCAGTCACAGATGATGGTTTAGATTTCACGAGAATCGATTTGTGTCGGGCTTGATACGTCTGTGTCAAAATGCTAGGCAGTGGAGTGCGGCTCACCCGTGCCCCAGCTAGCTATTTTAGGTTGTAAAAATGCTTCCATAACGTTTCCATTAAATAACAAAACCGTTAAACATGTTATTTTGAATGTACTAGGAATGTTCCTAAATGATTTTGGACATTGTATTAATGTTATTTCTTTGATACAAGAACATTATTCAAACATTTTTTACATTCTATAACATTTTAAAAAGTTCCACTAACAATATATATATGATGTATAACGTTAAAAAGTGTTCTACTAATGTTACTGCAAAAACATTTTTGATAACTTTGAGAGAGCTTTGAGATAACTTCTAGAGACCATTAGAAATTATTCTATATATTATATATAGTTACATTAGAAACATCCTCTTCTCTGCTCTGCCTTCTCGTTCCATCACACATCTTAAAAAGCACACAAGAGGAGAGCAAGTCGTCCTTTTGTTCTTTCAGCTCTCTCGCCCATAGTCATTTGTCTATTTAGGGCCGGTCAAATAAAGCCTGGACTGTCACTTTTCCTAAATGGTAAATCATGAGCTACTGTGTTTTCAGAGCAAGTTTTATTGCAGACAGTCAGTGAACGGTTGAGGGGTGTTCAGTCCACATTGTAAAGTGATGCGAGTGTTACTGCGGGTTCTTCATGTGATATATTTGGCTCTGACAGTCATTTGTCTCAAACCACACACTCATTTTATACTTTAATGCATGTACAGGGCATCTGTGACTGGATGCATGTGTGGAAAATTAAATAAACACACGCGGAATGTGTTCGTTCATCAGAAGTACATCAGAAAGTATCAATGCTGCTAATTTAACATTTTTTGAGCTGCTTTTAAAACAGACTTGCTTTTCCAGTAACAGGCTCAATGTAATCATGTAGCATGGCAAAACTACATTATTTTTTTGCAATGTTGTCTTATACAGCTTTACAGCTGAATAAACTGAAATATCTCACAATGTATCTGTTAGTTTCTCCTTTTGCTTTAATGACAGCTTGAGTTGGCTTGGACTCCACAGGTCTGTGTATATTTTATTCTGGCAGGATTTGATCTTATGTTCACCTGTAACACAATCAAGAGTTAACATGATTAAAGTCACAAATCTATAGGTCACTAATCTAATTTAACCAGCTTTTAAATATTTGTTATTAATTTCACATATAATGTTCATTTTCCATTGACTGTAGTTTAACCAGAGATTCCTATGCTTAAAAAGCAAACATTTCCAAATATAACCCACTCCAAAACAGATATTTAATTGTAGCAGTGAATGTTCCAAGAATGTTCTTTAAACGTTCTCTCAACGTATTTAAAAACGTTCTTGCAGTAATGTCGAATGTTATATATATCAAATATCAAAAACGTTATTCTTAAGTTGTTCGTGGAACATTTAAAAAATGTTGCAGAATGAGAAAAAAAATGCTTACAGGACATTTTTAGAGGGTAACAGTAATACAATGTCAATACAACATTAAGACCTAAAATTCCTTTAAATTCCTGAAAATCTAAAATTGTTAGCTTGGGAAAGTGCTGCATTATAGACTGGAGCCATTTGTCAGGTACAGCGTCATCACCCGTTCAACCAAAGCGTCAGACAGTCTACAGCTAAACCCTCTTATTTGATTCTCTCTAACAGCCACACTGCTGCAAAATAAATGACCAGAGCAGTGGCTGATGTGAAGAGGATGGAAGGTGTTTTGATAAGCGAGGGTTATTTACTGAAGGGCAGAGCAGAGGATAATGTGAAAAGTTCAAAGGTACAAGTGTTGAGAGACTGAGCAGAGATGCTTATATGACCCTCAGTGGGCTGTAATGTCCTTTTAGCTACTATACAAGAACAGTTTGATTTATTTATTTAAAAATGTGGGTTTTTTTGTAAAGTGAACGGCAACACTTCTGATTTTATAAAATTGTATACTGTTATAAATTGTGGTCTCAGAAATACTTAAATATGACTTAAATTTGATAAATTATACCTGTACTGAAGAGAGGCTGCTGAAGAATGTAATGTGAAACACACACCTGCATACACAACATTTGGCCTCATATATCCACACACACACCACTCACACACAAAATAAACATACAAAATGCGCACACATACACCTACACGCACTCAAACACACACAACAAACAGATCTGTCCACTATACATACATGAAAGCATCCTTGTTATTTCCTTCAACCTTTACTCAGAAACTATAGTCAGATTTTATTCAGAAACCTTTTATTAGTTTAGAAACAGTAATCTTATAAACTAATATAAAAACATGGTAGGCTGCTGTTGTGTTATTGCAGTGTCATTTTCTATAATCTTTTTAGAGTGAAATTTACCTTTAATGGAAGATATTACACCTCAGGAGTCAATGACCAAAAAACGTTTAGCAGATTTCTCACATAATTCACAGATATTTATAATATAATATAAACTGTGGTAGAAGTGAAGAAAACCATAAGTAACACAATACAGATTTTTGCTTATTGGTAAGTGAGATTTAATTTTTCTCATGAATGACTGAACCGAGCAGCCCTACAATTGTTTAGCAACGATCTGGCTCACCTCACAATCAGTGTTACATTTACAGCTCTGGTGGATTTGTCTCAGTCAAGCAGAACTGGTCTCCATGTTTCCAAACTCTCCATGTTTCAGAGGTTGTTTTTCCTTTATTCTGAAATGACATGCGATACACTGATACCAGACTCTGTCTGCTAGTACAAATGTCATCACCTGTCCATCACTGTTATCCAAGCTTCTTCGGTCACCTGAACCCACAGTGACATTTGTCAGCGTGTCAGATCACCCTGCTGTCTGTAGCCATGCTTATCGGCACACCACGCTCACCGCAACCAATTAAAGTGACACGCGTGGCTTCCATGACCCTCCGCTCACAGCATGTTGAACACTAAATATAAATTAAGCTTGACTCGTTTTTGGCCACATGTCTTGCAGAGCTATGCTTTCCCCACTGTTCCTTTCAGCCCTACATTAGCTTCAAATGATAGCCGTTGCCACCCACTTGTTGATTTTGTTTTGCAGACCCGCTGGGTTTTAAATGGGGCAGACGCATATCAACACGAGCACCCGGTTGGAAATGGGCCAAACTTTGACCCGCTCTCATGAGATTCAGCATGACATTAACCATTAATTCGACTCCTGGTAATTACAGCCAACTTTTAGCGTAACTGAGGAATATATCTTCTGAACAGGCTGAATGGATGAAGCTATTAAGATTTGGAAGATTTGATTATTTGGAAATAATGGTTAAGTTGGTGTCAAATACTTTATAAAAATTGTATTATTTGATTTTGCTGTCAGATAAAGTGAGCACAGAGGACATCTGGTATGAAGTTTAGTGTAGTATTGATGCTGCGCTGGTAGTATGCCAATGAAATCCCAGCTAACAGGGAACGTTGGCTAACTTTCTCCCAAAAAAAGAGTTCTCTCAAAGTTATCAAAATTTATCGGTTACGTTAGTAGAATTATTTTTCCCTTATATATCATATATCAAAAATGTTATTCTTAAGTTGTTAGTGGAACATTTTATAAACGTTACAGAAATAGATGTTTTGAACATCCCTAGACCATTTAAAATAGCATATTTTTACATTATTTTTTTAACAGAACATTAGCTGGGATGCAGTTATTTATGAATATGTAAAATAAAAAAAGACTTGGATCATAATATTCATAACACGCAAGCCAGGATCATTAAATCTTGTGTTTGTTATGTAATCTGTGAATCTATTTACATATTTTGGCCTGACTGATGAGGTTACCTGGACAGATGACCTGGATCTGTTTATCCCAGTCCTGCAGTCTCCAAACAGCCTGATTCATGCTCACCGCTGACAGACATACAGCTGCACAGGTGGAGCGAGCTAGGTCATGCAGTTCTGTTTATTCTGAGCAACCCAAACACAATGATCGCCAGCTGCATACAATTTCAGACAAATTTATTCAGCTTGTTGAAAAAGGCTGGGTAAGGGCAAAATCAGGACACCACGAGCATTCCCAGCTAACAGGGAACATTCTTAGAATTTTGGCTAATATTTTGTAAAAAGGTTTTTAAAATGTTATCTTGCATAACATTAGTCAAATGTTTCTGTAACGCAATAACATCTTGTTAAAGATTATTACTAAACGTACAAAGATTGCACAGCTTGTTATTATGACTATAATCATTTATTATGAAAAACATAGACTGGAATGAATAAAAAATCGTCAAAAACAAACACTGTGCATGAAGCGGCCTCACAAAGTATTTTAACACACTTAAAAATAAATTGTGTTAGATAACAAAATGCCACCTTTTATTATATTGTGTTAGATAACAAAATGAATTTAGAATTTGACGTCAGAATGTGAGAATGTGACGTAAACAGGTGTTTACCTGTCTGCATACACCTGAGTTTGAGGATGATGTGCAGAACTGTTCCCTCGGCTGGATGGATTATCTGTCAGGAGTTTGGAAGCAGAAATCCGCTTCACTGAAGTAGTAGATGTGAGTTGGATTTGAGGAGTGGACATCCCGGATGGCGAGACGCAGGTGACGCACTGATTGCTCTGCGGGGTCTGCGCTGGAGAAATAGCGTAGAAAGTTTGTGTTTGGAAATGGGCCATAGGTTTGTACGAAGTGCTTGTTAAAATGAAGCAGTAAACTTTACACGTGTGGTTATTTGGTTAGGACGCATGTTTGGATATATGACTGCATGTATCCGCTTACAGACTAATTGATTGCAATTAATTGCACAGCTGGCATACAATATATTAAGTTAGGTATGAGAAAAGATCTTGTTTGAAGATGCCACTTGACTTGATTATCTTATTGTTGATTTGATTATTGATGATTATCTTATCATGCATTTTTAAGAGAAATGGTTGGAAGATTTCCAGTATAAGGGCAGATAAAGATTCCCTAGTGCATCCTGATCTTAGCAGTCATGATGGGTGTCTGCATCTTCTCACTGACTCAAGAAAACCTGGATGTCCTGTCACTGTAAAATCTGCTGCCTGGCTTCATAGCAGATGTGGGTTTGGAGTGAAATAACTTCTTCCTCAGTTCTGCAGGTGACACACGAATATAGTTTGTTTTAAAAGGATGTGTTCATAGGATCTGCACAAATGGTTGCTTCCAAACAGGTTTCCAAAACCTTTCAGGGTTTTGGAAGTGGGGAAAACTTCAGATCTCTTCCTAAAACATGCAATTTCCAATGTTTAAGATCTTTTTTGGTCATTCCCTAGTGATGTATTTACTAGGAAAAAAAATATGTGAATTAAATTAAATGAAAGTATATAAAATGAATTATAAATTAAATAAATGCACAGATATGAAAACAGCCTTTATTGTCATTGTACTGCTCTGCATAGAGTAAAATTAGGAAAAAGAAATATCACTTTTATTATATTATGTATGTGTATTGGTAATACATTTTTATCTGCCATTGTTTGCTAAACATTGTAGATTGCATCAGTGTGGGAAGTTGACCTGCTTATAGTGGCTTTTTTATATAGTTACTTACAGTTGTCTGCACATTAAACAGGGATAAGCAATAATATTTTAACATCATAAAGAATTACTTCACATTTGAAGGACACAAAACATGACTTCAGTCTGTCATAAACTGGCAGAAAAACTGACACGAGTTTGAGGAGGGATCTTGTGTGTGGTGACTTATTACTGTTTTGCAGTTCTGCTAGTTCTACTTGTTTGCGCTGTACAGACTGCAGATCTGTGTTTTGCACGTCAGAATTGAGCTTCAGTGCAGAGCAGCCAGTTCATTGAGGAACATTACGTTCTTTATAACTTATTATGAGCCCTGTCAAGGCTGAGTTCTGCGAAGTTCATTGATTTTCCCACAGTTTAAAAAATAAGGTTGGAATCATAGAAAGCTGAAGGCAGAAAATAAAACAGTTTGGGCTGATATATGAGAGACAGTCTATTGCTCAAACAAAAATAAAATGAGGAGCAGGCCAGGACCTTTAAGTTCCAGGAAGAACAATATACAGTTTCAATTGCTGGTATAGCAAATAAATTGCTCAATGTATTGTAGGTTAACATAAGGACAGATCTGTGGATCATATATGGTATACAGTAAAAATATGAAATGTTTGAAATTGGTAGCTGACTAAGCATGATTTTTGTCACACCAGTGTCATGGGTTTACGTTCCAGCAAAAGTTGATCAGCAAAAGTTGATAATGTATGCAGTGAATGTGAATCCATTGTGAGTCTCTGTGGTTAAAAATGTTAACTGGTGGAGGTCTTGCTGTACCGTTTATAGCACAGCATATTTTTGCTTCTTCTCTTTTGGCAGAGTCATCAGTATTGTTAATTAGCCCAATCACTGTGATATCATCTGTGTATTTGATAATAGAGCTGGAGCTGTGGGCAGTACGCAGGCATACTGTAGGTGAAAAGGGAAATCCGGAGAGGCCTCAGCACACGTCCCTGTGGGATTGCAGAGTGAGTTTTAGTGAGCTATTGATTGCCCATTTTAGTCTGTGGTGCGTTTGTAAGCAAATGAGACTTTAATCCATTAGCAAATGATTAGATCATAAAATGTTTCCATTTCAGACCTAAATATGCATGTTTGGAGGGGAGGGGTTGGTGACATCAGCTAAACAGAAACCATTTGTTTGGTATAATGTTTATTTTAACATACAGCTATATAGGGTGGATGGGGAGTTCCGGTTTGACATGATGAAAATAGAAAGGCCAACCTCTGGAGGTCTGCTAACTGGCCAGAACAGCAGCAATGTGCTGCCAACCCTCATCAAGTCCTTCATCTCTGTTAGTTATGTGGGTCTAGAAAGTCAGATATCATTTTTGGTGATAATGTGGGCTTCGAGTGTACTACAGATTTTAGATACAGCTGAGGGTTTTGGATATTTGAACTGTGTTAGAAGACTAGGTAACTAGATATCTTTCCTTGAAAATATGAGTGGTGCTTGCCTGTAAAAGGCAATTTTTTACCAGGATGTTGAAGTTTGCCTCTGAAAAAAACCTGTCTGTGATATTTGAAGCTGAAGTGTCTAGAATGAGTTGCTATGCAGTTGCTAGAGCATAGCTTGTAGGTAGTTTGATACTAGTCCAAGTAAAAATAAATGACTAAACAACATCCATGCACTGGAATCATAGACTGGATAATCATGTGGCCCCTTTTTAACGACAAAAATTATTTATTTTAAATCTCTCCTTAATAAGTCTGGGTAATAAACAAAATAAATATAAACAATAATAATATGCTTGCTGTTGTTACCATCACTAACTTAATAATACAGTCCAATACATAATACAGGCACATACAGGGCAGGTTCAGTCGTCTGAGATCTGCTGCATTCACTGCATGCTTCCTGACATCATCCAAGTCTGTTCGGTGTCATTTTATGTCATTTGTAGTTTGGCTGGATATTGATTAATGAATGCAGTCTATGGTGAAAAACAAAAAGCCCCTGCAGCCCCATTTTACAGGAAGTAAACAATTTACTGTGCATCTCGAGTTCTACCCTTCAGCTCTTTTAAAAATTATTTCCAGGATGAGTCTAACTTTTCTTTATTATGAAAGAGTGACAGTGATCTATACAGACTATAGCTGGGAGTGCCTGTATAATAAGACCGATTGTGGCTGGTCTTTTTCTGGCAAAAGCTTCAGCTAAATAAACAGACTCCCATTAAAAAACTGCTGTCCCCTAATAGTGTCTCATTCAGATTGTAGTAAGCAGATAAAACAGATGTTGCTGAGTCTTAATTGTTCCAGAAACGGCCTTTTAGGGAAACTTTGAGAATGCATTTGTTTTAGGAGCCGCGAGGAATAGAATCTTATTGGATCTTAATTTTATGAGTGACCACTCACAAACAAATGGGATTTGGCTATGGGCTTAATACTTAGTTACAAAAAAAAGTTAAAAAGTTTCAAAACTTTTACTGATGTTAGAGCAATGATTGCTCAATTCTGTTGTTACCACTTATGACCATAGTTGGCTAACGATGCTTTTGGAAACACATCCATCCATAGACTGGTGAGGTACCCAATGATCAAAAGCTTGCTGATCAACTCTGATACCTGCCCTCATATTTACAGGATTATTCTGTCATTTTAACGGAGCAGATGTAAAGGCGTTATGAATATTCTGCTGCTGATAGATCACTGAGGGCGCTGGAGAGATGGCTCTTCATCAGAGAACATAATGAATCATTAACGAGGCTCTGATAGTTTGCCAGGGTTTATATTGATCATTCAGGGAGTTTTTGCTGCTGTTTATGCTGCGTCTGGTGAGAGGAAGCGTTTGGCCCTCTGGTCATTTGTTTTGAGGTGCTGACTTTTGGGTTAATCTTATCTGACTCCTCTTTTCCTGGCAATTTCTTTCTTTCTCTTTAGTTTTGGTATTGGAATTGGTGATGAGGTAATGTCATTAAACATTGTCGCCTAAAACAAAAATGGTAACATTTTAGATGAAGTCCTGCTGTGAGAAACAGTTTACAGTGTGTGTATATGCTGGTTTGGTTGGGGGACTGCTATTGTCATGCTGTTTGTTGCTGGTCTTTGTTTATGAAGCTGGTTGTCTTGCTGGTTAAGATAGTTAAGAAGCCTGGTAAAGACACCAGTATCCCATTTTGGAGAATAGCTGGAACTCAGTGCTGGTCTTTTCAACAGGGAGCTAATTACAGAATTTTACAGGAAAGTCTGATAAGTGATGTTGCGGAAACATGAATTCTGTGACACACTTCACAACTTCCTGTTTCGACACATCTGTTGCCAGAATAAATCTAGCCAACCCCAAAATAAGTGTTTTCATTCAAATGTTATTTGCAAATTCCAATGGACAATCAGCGCTGTTATTTTGTCATATCTCTTGTTAGCACCATAATGACACTGTTGTTTCCACAGACCGTAATGTCTTGTAGAGTCCTTTTATGTGGCTTGTTTGTTTCAGAAAGGCTGAAGGGTTCCGCTTGTGAAATCAGTGTTTGCGGTCTCCTCAGACCCAGAGCGGCCCAGTTCACCCCGGACGAGGGACAGATTTACATAATTCCCCCTCCTGCACCAGCTGGACCCGACATCTGTATGGTTTACTCGGATGCTGAGCTCAGCTTCACATTTTTAGGAGTAAAACCAACATTAATTCCAAAGTCTGCCTGAAGAGACTCGAACAAGCACCTGGAGTGCATGCTGAACACTCGCTCGCAGTTCTTCTGTAACTGTACCAACAAGTAAGCCCATGTTTGGCCAGGGCTTGTCACTGCTCATGATTGTTTGAGGATAGAGTCGCAGATGTGGGCAGATGTAAGATGTGCTAATTCAAGCTTTGTTTGTAAATGCAGGTATAAGATGGTGCGTATTTACTTTCTATACGGGTAATGTAATCAAATGTGCAGATGCTCATTGCACTGTAATGAGTGATAAATGAAATAATGATGCGTTTATACTTAAAGACAGGGTAGGTGATTTTTTTCCAGAAACATTTTTGTTATTCTGGTTGAAAGTTTCTTCACAGGCTGATAGCAATCACTAAGTGCTCTGAATATATTTATATATCGTCTGTGGAAGGCACCGGACTATCAGACGTTCATCCAATCATTGCATTCGAATCAGATGGTTTTGGAGAGCACTCTGATGGGAGCTTTTAAAGCTAGCTTGCTATTGCTAGCCTCTCCAATTATCCTAAAGACAAGTACTCATATTTTCACTGTATGTCAATATTGTCGTATTTGTCTATTTTTGTTCTGAAGGAGTTTTAGTTGTGACAGTACAATCTGTTTCCTTTATGATTTGTGTCTACAGTTTATAACTCACAGTGTGTAATTTTAGCATGAACTAAATTAGGCTAATCACGGAAATCATTGTGGGGACCGCTGTGATTTATTTGTAATTATTTTTTTTGCGGTGTTGTCAGGCAGACATTTTAAAGTCTGACTGTTTACACCGGGACATACACAGAAAAGTCTGGATTGCCAAGATCCTAATTAAAGTCTCCAGGCTGGGTGCTGAATAAATGAAAGATAGGCACATTTATTTAATCCATAATTGATCGTGTTTGCTCTTTAAGGTTCAGGCTCCAAGGACTATCCTCATCAAACTCCTAACCCACAGAAGAGAGAGAGAGAGAGAGAGAGAGAGAGAGAGAGAGAGAGAGAGAGACAGTGTGCTTTGTTAGACACTGAACTGCATCGTTCACTTCTGCTGGTGCTTCAGAGCTCTGCTCACATACATAAATTCAGCACACTGTACTATATAGTACATAGTATCAAAACATCAGACAATTCCAGATATATAATCCAGGACAATTAATGCTTTAAATCTAATCCTTTATTTGTTCTTGAATAAACGTGCAGCTTGAATAATCTGCGTCGGTTCTAGTATGTAAGAGACGGTATCTGCTTTGGCATTTCCTCCCAGGGAAAGTTCTTGATTACCGCTGCCATGGGAACCAGTTGCATGGATTACAAGAGCACAATGAGTCGCCTCCTAATCCCCATTCTGTGATTATCTCTCTGACAAATGCTAGCTTACGTTTCATCCTAAACCAAGCGTGTGATCAGAGAGCAGTGCTCAGTATCTCAGTTAGTCTCCTTTCTAAAGTCACTGCCGGTTTATGGCCTCTGGTTATCTGTTCAACAATTAGTGCCATCACCAAATAATTAATACACTGACAACTTGATCATTCATGATGCTGGAAGAAAATGATGACCGCATTTAAACATGCCAAGTTTTCGTGGCATGTAACAGACAGTTCAGCAGTGAGCAGTGAATAATTAGGATCTTGTTTAGTAGGTGCTTTAAAAGCTTGCTGCTTTTTTTTCCCTGTTTCTTAAAGTGAGAGTGTCATTATTTACTTAACACATTTCATTGCAAATCCTGCAGGACTGTGGAAAGGAAATGTTTTGAAGAATATGTACGCTGCTTTTTCCCATACAAAGAAAGTGACCAGTGGACACAACATACAAATAGTTCATATAACTCTAAAACCTTTGATGAGCAATGTGCAAAAATGTCATTTGTGTCCCACATTTGTTAGGTGAGGTAGTGATGGCAGCTTTTTGATTATTATTTTTTGACTGAGGTATTCCTTTAAAGCTTCAGTCCATAACTGTTTTGGTTAAACATGAACAAAAATCAGTTTTGAGCAAGTACATAACAGATGAATGTTCAGAAGTGTCAGTTTGACTTCATTGATCTTTGCATGGTTGTGTCACATCTGGAAACACAAAGACGAATCTACTAAATCACATGTGTGGGTGCTGTAATGGAGCATTTGTAGCTTGTTTGTAAGTAAATTGTGATTTTATGTTTCATACAGAGATGGCACTTTTTTATCTACATATTTTGTGACATCATTTAGAAAAGCGGGTAGAGGAGCAAACACAGCCTTCTAATACTGTGAAACCTCAATCGTAGTATTGCTTATCTTGCGGTCAATCGCAGCATAGTGACAGAGCCAAAAATCTCAGGTCTTGAGGGACTTAAATATTCAGGACTTGCCAAGCTAATAACAGCAGGTTATTCTCCAGTATTCTTGGCTCCAGAAGCTCTGACCACAGCGATTTGGTTGGTGCTAATGCAAGAAACAGATCAATACACAGGCTGTGAGACCAGTGCCTGCCACACAGATCAGGGTTGCCCTTTATAACTTCAAAAACAGTCAAAATGCCGTGATAAATATATCCATCTCAGGTGAGCTATTCTTCAGATCGGTCAGGAATGTCTTGTTAGCCGCTCAGTAGCATTTTATTTTTTTAACTTGGTTTGGCAGATGGGTGGAGAAGGTGCTTTCAGAAAGCAAGTTAAAAATTGCATTTAAAGATTTTTTTTATGTTTTGAACGATTTATTAAAATATTCCCCTTTAAACTATTCATATATTTATAATTGGACACAGCTTTCTTTCTTTAGAGGTTGATTTCCATTGTACAATCGTTTAAAGCTTTTTTGCTGCATATGTATTTTTGGCACATATCTGTTCACTGCCTGGAAAGACAGCTTGGACAGGTAGACAGATGCCAAACTTTTCATGCCGCATTACCACTGTAGAGCCACAGAAAATGCATGATTTATGGATGATTAAAATCATAACACGATTTTAACTTTCATAACTTGTGCATCATTTTTCTAATTAATGAAATGCGTATTTTTTCATCTGATCGTGTTCTCTCTCTGTATCTGCATGTTTTTGTATGCTGTTACATTTTTATTTCTTTGTCTGTAGGAAGATAAATGTCCAATTACTTTGAACCGTAATGATTTCACACAGCAACAATCAATAAATGTGAACGTGGCTGATTCGTAAAATCAGTCTCATCGCGCTGCTCGTATATTCTCCTCCATTCATGTGGCACAAAGAAGATAAGACATCAAGTAAAGCCATTAGCTACATTCATCATCATGACCTGAATCGTGCTGCGCTGCTTTCCCAAAACGTCTGGCAAACATTATTAACCTCCATAAGTAAAAGAAAGCTGATAGGAACCGCTCTGATATATCACGTCATTGTCTTCTGGGTCACTGGTACAGTGTTGGCTTTAAGCAGAACAGAGTCTCACCCTGCCACATCATTGTTTGATGTTGTTGGACAGATTTAGATAGAGTATCTGCAAGAGATCCAGGAATTATTCATTTTTCAGACATATGTAGAGCCCTTTTCTCAGTTAATTGTTTTAATGTAAGACTGCTGTGTGTTAGAAAAACTCATAACAGAAATTATACAGCTTAAAATACCCAAATTGAGTGGTATAAAGTTTGAGACTTTCCATTACTAGAAAGTCTTGATGCTTCAAATATGATGTATTTTTTTTAAAACGTTAAAATACTTTCTGCTACATCAAACTCATATGACAAGGCAATTATAAGCAAGCCATTTGTAATTTGATTTCCCTACAAAGTTTAAACACTGTGGCTCTATCAAAACATGGCGTTAAAAATAAGGTAAAATAGGATATATTCGAGCATATTCAATATAGTCACCCTTCATCTAGAATTTATAAAACTTTTCTTGACTATAAAAATAGTCAAGTTTTCTATAAAAATTTTCCATCACTCAGTTTCTTGAGGAATCATCCTGAGAAGATTTTAAGAGTTTTGAAGGAGTTCCCCTCTATCCTGCGCTCTTATTGGCTGCTTTTTCTTCATTATTTTGGCAAAAACATTTTTTTTTTAAATTGTAGTTTTCTAATAAAAATTAAATTGACATGAATATGTTGGCACAATTATGTTTTTATTTTTACATTTTTAACGTTTAATCAAATGTCATCAGATTAAAAGATTTTTAAGATAAGAAACATTTCAGTCAAGTGTTTCCAAACTTTTGACTGGTAGTGTGTATATATATATCTACAGGAGTGTATATAGGACTATATATATATATTGCTTGTTTTCGCACCCTGGCCTGGCCAAATACAGCAGCATTGACCCACCCAATGGCGAGAGTTTGGGGTGGGGCTATCCCTCGGTCCAACCAATTAAAGCAATTTGAATGTTTACACAGTTCAAAAACTTTAACCAAAACTGAGGCCTAACAAATCACTGCAATGACTACAGAGCGTTTCAAAATATCCGTGAGTGTTTGTGTTCAGGAGTCTGAAGCACTTAAATATTGATGTTCACGAGGCTTTTTGAGCCTGTCACCATTGACGCCAAATAAATTCAAATGAAGTTGCCAAAGAAAAACATTTGAAGACACAAACCACTTAACAAAATACGAAAAGCCACCTGAAGGGAGATAATGAGCAAAGCTTTTGTTGTGTCTTTGTTGGCAGTTGTCTTATGTCCTGCTGTGAACAAAAAATGAAAAGTCTGGAGAAAAAAGACAAAAATTGACAAACTGGTGCACTGACTGTGTTTCCATGCACTTGTTGTGTTGATTATACTTTAATAAGAGTGTAGAAGGTTTTGACATCAAGGCATCAATCTTTCCCAGACTTAAACGAGCTGGTTATGTTCATAACCAGTTAGTTATTGATTTGCATGTGAGCCCTTAAACATGTTTTGTTGTATAACCACACTCTTAACTAACCTGGAGTACTGATAGTTACTGAGGTCATAGTGCTGTTAGTTTATAAAACTGTTCTGTTAAGGTCTTTAAATGCTACTCTGTAGGCAGTGTAAGTTTTGCTTGTGATTGTGTGTCTTTTACCGTTTGTAATACTTCACCTTCAGTAAACCTAGTGTGTGCATGTAAACATTACAGTAAACAATTACAGTAAAATACTGCATTCCATGTTACACAGAAGTCTTATGTTATATCTTAATAATAGAGTGACATGAAAAAATTAATCAAGGATGCGGGACCCTCTGAAAATGAAGGAGTGTACGACGTGTCCACAGAAAATACATTGGCAAAATATCTTAAAATACCTTAAGAGAGGTGCTGATTCTGGCCCAGTCCTAAGAGATCAGATTTGAAAGGGACTGAATAGGAAAAATGGGTCTCTGCTTGTTTCTACTCTGTTCTCTAAAAGCAGACAGGTGCCAAGCATGTACACCTGAGGGATCCTAATAAGACAGGCTGTCCAGTGTTACCTAGACAACACGATCATCTGTGGAGCATCATCTTAACTACACGATGCTGACCTGTGTGCAGTGTTGAGTGAGATTAATGAGGTTGGGCTGAACCTCAATAAAGACAAATGTCAGTTCTGTTCAGAGAGATCTGTAATACCCGGAGAAGCTTTCCATTAGCATTTCTGCTCATCCCAAAGGCACCTGCTCAGCTGGTGCACGACCACCTGGAATAACTTCAAATCTGTCATCTTGCTCATGGGAATGACAGGTGTTTCAGCCAATCATTTCGACTGTTAATGTCATGTGACTAACCCATTCTTAAAACACTCATATATCTCTGTATTCTGCATGCATGTTTTTTTGTCACTTGTTTGTTTCGCGATGCACTGTATAATTACAGCTCACCAGGTTGCCCATAATACACTGCCTGCTTTGTGTTAAAATGATCCATTAACACTTTATATAGAGATCTGGCTGATTTTTTTTCATTTATTTTGCTCAAATATGTACACTGTACAGTGTAAACTAAAAATAAAGGCATATCTTGTAACCAGAAGGAAATGGTTAATTCTGTTCACACTCAATTATATTTTGTAATGACTTATTTAAACAGATACCACAAACAATCCTGAAGTTAGGAAGTCCTAAAATTAATAATCAGTCTGTAATAGAGACACTTTAAATGTTATAATATATATTTATTATTTTAAAGCCTGTCAGGTGATTAAATATTTGTAATTAAAGGGTTAACAGGTTCATGCATTTAGTATGTTTTTGGGGAAGCGCCACCACTGCTCTGCTCCATTCTGATGTGGAATGTGTTGTTTTTTTAGTTGAGTTGGGATTGAACATTTAAAATTGAATCACAACTGACCAGCTGCTTCATTAATCTTTAAAAATATTTCATCTTTCCTGTTTTGTATTCAGCTTAATAATATATTCTGCTCGTCTTTATAAATACTACATATGAATATTCTTCAATAAGAATGCTAGCTGTTTGATCTTTCATTGTTTCAAAAGGAGTTTTTTTATGATTTTCATCTTGGAATATTTCCTAAATCCCCGAGCTTTACAACCCTACTTATGAGACCACAGTGAGGCTTGGGTTGCATGAGTATCAGCCTTATCTCTGATGTTTCTCCTGAGGACCAGATTGTGCCACACACTTTACCTCTGAGGACCAGATTGTGCCACACACTTTACCTCTGAGGGCCAGATTGTGCCACACACTTTACCTCTGAGGGCCAGATTGTGCCACACACTTTACCTCTGAGGACCAGATTGTGCCACACACTTTACCTCTGAGGACCAGATTGTGCCACACACTTTACCTCTGAGGGCCAGATTGTGCCACACACTTTACCTCTGAGGGCCAGATTGTGCCACACACTTTACCTCTGAGGACCAGATTGTGCCACACACTTTACCTCTGAGGACCAGATTGTGCCACACACTTTACCTCTGAGGGCCAGATTGTGCCACCTCTGAGGGCCAGATTGTGCCACACACTTTACCTCTGAGGACCAGATTGTGCCACACACTTTACCTCTGAGGACCAGATTGTGCCACACACTTTACCTCTGAGGACCAGATTGTGCCACACACTTTACCTCTGAGGACCAGATTGTGCCACACACTTTACCTCTGAGGACCAGATTGTGCCACACACTTTACCTCTGAGGACCAGATTGTGCCACACACTTTACCTCTGAGGACCAGATTGTGCCACACACTTTACCTCTGAGGACCAGATTGTGCCACACACTTTACCTCTGAGGACCAGATTGTGCCACACACTTTACCTCTGAGGACCAGATTGTGCCACACACTTTACCTCTGAGGACCAGATTGTGCCACACACTTTACCTCTGAGGGCCAGATTGTGCCACACTTTACCTCTGAGGGCCAGATTGTGCCACACACTTTACCTCTGAGGACCAGATTGTGCCACACACTTTACCTCTGAGGACCAGATTGTGCCACACACTTTACCTCTGAGGACCAGATTGTGCCACACTTTACCTCTGAGGACCAGATTGTGCCACACTTTACCTCTGAGGACCAGATTGTGCCACACACTTTACCTCTGAGGACCAGATTGTGCCACACACTTTACCTCTGAGGACCAGATTGTGCCACACACTTTACCTCTGAGGACCAGATTGTGCCACACACTTTACCTCTGAGGGCCAGATTGTGCCACACTTTACCTCTGAGGGCCAGATTGTGCCACACACTTTACCTCTGAGGACCAGATTGTGCCACACACTTTACCTCTGAGGACCAGATTGTGCCACACACTTTACCTCTGAGGAC
This sequence comes from Chromobotia macracanthus, assembly GCA_036877525.1. Taxonomy (NCBI): domain Eukaryota; kingdom Metazoa; phylum Chordata; class Actinopteri; order Cypriniformes; family Botiidae; genus Chromobotia; species Chromobotia macracanthus. The sequence goes on along the minus strand of JAZGTH010000020.1, from coordinate 1,952,673 downwards.
CAGATTGTGCCACACACTTTACCTCTGAGGACCAGATTGTGCCACACACTTTACCTCTGAGGACCAGATTGTGCCAACACTTTACCTCTGAGGACCAGATTGTGCCACACACTTTACCTCTGAGGACCAGATTGTGCCACACCTTTACCTCTGAGGACCAGATTGTGCCACACACTTTACCTCTGAGGGCCAGATTGTGCCACACTTTACCTCTGAGGACCAGATTGTGCCACACACTTTACCTCTGAGGACCAGATTGTGCCACACACTTTACCTCTGAGGACCAGATTGTGCCACACTTTACCTCTGAGGACCAGATTGTGCCACACTTTACCTCTGAGGACCAGATTGTGCCACACTTTACCTCTGAGGACCAGATTGTGCCACACACTTTACCTCTGAGGACCAGATTGTGCCACACACTTTACCTCTGAGGGCCAGATTGTGCCACACACTTTACCTCTGAGGACCAGATTGTGCCACACACTTTACCTCTGAGGACCAGATTGTGCCACACACTTTACCTCTGAGGACCAGATTGTGCCACACACTTTACCTCTGAGGGCCAGATTGTGCCACACACTTTACCTCTGAGGACCAGATTGTGCCACACACTTTACCTCTGAGGACCAGATTGTGCCACACTTTACCTCTGAGGACCAGATTGTGCCACACTTTACCTCTGAGGACCAGATTGTGCCTCATTGTGCCGTTTACTCACTAATGTCTCTGATCATCTTCTCATGTCTGTCTTGCATGTCATTCAAACTGCTCAGTCACAGAACAGCAGGTAACTGGAAGCAGAAGACATGTTGGGGAGATATTGAGGTGCTGGGTGGTGATGTTCATTATTTTACAAAAATGTGTTTTATGTTTGTTCCCACAAAGCCTCGCTTTTAATCACGTATAAACATAAACATGCTGTTTACCTAGACTGAAGTCTGTTGTGGAATCTCATAATGAGATGCTGGATGCTAAAAGTAATTCTACTCGATAGTTATCACATCAAACAAACACGGCCTCCAAGATGCCTCGAGCAGACAGCGTCTCATTGTTTCTAAAACTATAGAAAACTTGCCTGTAGTCTTAATAGACTTCAGTGGGAATCATTGAAAAAAGTATCCCTAATCAAAATACACAAGATCAGCAGGACATAATTCCCTCAATTAGCTTGTAAGGAGTTCTTTGTGGCAGGTTTTTGTGCCTCATCCCTTGAGCCAAAGCATAATGGCATAAAAATACTCATTAAGCAAAGCTGTTTTGAGCTTTAAACGGCATCTCTTTGAAATCAGATGAAAGAGCTCATATTTCCATATGAATCTTCAGTTAATACTGTAGTGTGCTGAGGAGAGCATTGTGTTCCCGGCATTTATGAAGAAAATAGCGGCTTGAAATTGTGTACAGGGGACGGATTTCAGTTGAGGTAATGACAGACATACGAGTTCCATATTTAAAAAGGGCAGAGCGCCTCCGAGATCTCGAAGCTAATTTTCATGGTTTTTGTGTCGTCACCTTGCACAGCACAAATGTCAGAATGAATTCTGAAGGGGGCCTAATTACAGCCAAGTGGAGGGTGCAAAATCAGTAAAGTGGAGATCTGCTTTAACTCCATGTCAGTCTCTCTCTCTCTCTCTCTGACTCTTTGGAGCACCTGTCACTGAAGGGGAAATCTGGGCTCTCCTGCAGAATGCTTCATTACCTGTATTGTATCATTTTCCATTAGCATTCCCATCACAAGCACATGGCTTCTCTCTAAGAGCTCCACTTGGCAGGCGGAAACATCCAGTGCGTCCCGGCGTGCTGCCGTCATCTGGTTGGCCCATGTAGCAGGGCGTCTAATTGGTTTATTCAGCAGCATTCCATTCGAACCCTGATTCGCTTTATGTGACTTGTCACTATTCGAAACCTCATCAAACATTCAAGTGTCCAATTCATACGGCCGTAAGAGTCTTTTAGAGCAAATCTCTTTGTCACGTTTGACTGATAGTGGATGGTGAGATGAAGCGTCAACGTACCAGCCAGAACTGACACCACAGCTAGCAACTTTAGGTTGTAAGAATGTTCTGTGAACGTTTAAAACGTCCAGTTTTTTAGATGTTGCATTAATGATATTGCTTGGTTATAAAAAATATTACCTAAACTCAAAACTTCTGTAATGTTTTTAAAATGATCCACTAGCAACTTAAGAATAACTTTTTGATATATAAAGTTGAAAAAGCGTCCTACTAACGTTATTGCAAACATGTTTTTGATAACTTTCAGAGAATGTTATCCAGCGATCTGAGAACATTTCCTGTTAGCTGGAACCCTGTTAACATGCGAAATGCCACAAAGCAGCTTTTTGATTTTAAATCATTAAGAATGTTGACTAGCGTAGGGAGGCTGTTTTTTGCCAATTTGTCATTTTGAAATCAATATGGTGGCTTGTTTTTCAAAGGTTTGATTCCCGCGAGAAAAACAAATGGGAAAAAATACGTGCCAACGTGGATCGGATGAAAGAAATTGCTCATAACTGCTCAGGGAAGACTATATGCATGCATCTGTAATCGATCTGCCGTTCCCATGCAAAGTTAATAACCTAATGCCGCCCTTCCAACCACTTGCAGGAATTATGAAATTGAATTTTATTTTCCCCGTCTGCAGCCTGTGACATCACACTTCATGCACTGACAGTGTTTACACTCTCAATGGAACTCATGTTGCTCAAAGTTGAACATTAAAAATGAGAAAATGTAATTACAGACATCAGCTTGAGGTCTGTATGTCTGTAAAATGCTTCTTTTTAGCTTTCTGTCTTTGTGAATCAACTAAAACTTACTGTGAACTTCAGTTTGATAGTCCACTTTAGACACTCTACTAACTATAAGTAACTTTGCAATTACCAGTCAACCCCCTGCATTAGAGTATTAGTACACTGTAAAAAAAACCTTTGCTGCCCTAAATTTGTATGTTTAATCAACTTGACTTTAAGTCATTTCAACCTAATAGTTTAAATTCTGACTGGTGTAACTTATTAAAAATAAGCAACTTGCTTATTTCACTTCTCATTTACACCGTTTCTAGATAGAGAACTCATTGAAAGCAGTGCGCCAGTGTTTAAAAGTTTCACCTGTAAGACGGCACTCAGCTGAAGTGAATTGAATTTGAATGATGAGAACCAAAGCTGGGGTAATGGGCGCACACAGAGTCCGTGTAGAACAGAGGAAGCTAAAGCGATAAGAAATACTCTACAGCCATTTCACCCCAGGTGAGATTCTGATATGTGTTTAGGAACACCGAGACACCAAGTTTTGTTCTCGCGTGGAATTTCAATGGGAACACCCTGGAAACCTCTTCACCTGAGTGTTTTCCCTCTGCAGGAGAGCTGTCAAGCTCTGTGTGTGCTGGAAGACGGTACAAAGTGGTTTGCAGATCACAATGTCTTTAAAGAAAGTTAGTGGGTTAGGGCTGCACACAGCGATGATGGGATGTTTCTGTGAATAACAATGATTGAACAAAATATGCCATATTGACTATTTTGCGCAAGTATTCATCGTGTTTTTGTAGCAGATTTATTCATTCTTTTATTCATAGTATACTAGAGGAAATGAGGTTAAAACTCATGTTGTCCACTCAACTCAAGCATCTGTGCAGTCAAGCGTAAGTATTTTTGGTGTGCATTATATCCAGAACCCATGTGTTTCGATGAGCACGGTTTGATGTCCTGTGCCGACACATTTATTTTATTTTCATATTTTGTTGCTGGTTGCTTTTTGTTAGCCATCATTTGCTGCATATTTATTTCTTTTGTATTTCATTGTTTTCATTTCATTTGTTTGTTTTTGCCATATTTCAGCTGAAAACACTAGAATATAGATCATTTAGGGTCACAGAGCAAATACATGCACTAAATCTATCTAAGTTTTCTTTCTGTATGTAAGACAAAACGCCTCAAACGATTAAAACACAATGTAGCATTACCATTAGGTGTCTAGATTAAGGCTTTGCGTTTGAAAGAAGGAGAAACACCTTTCATATGAGGAATACGTTTAATTCTGGTTTTAATTATTAAACCCAAAGTGAGATTTACAGATTGTTAATGTTTTCGCTTCACTAAGAGGTGGCTGTTATTTCATTTTTTAGTCTTTATGGCTCTTTAATGTAAAAGTTGAACGAACAGTAAAGCAGCTACATTATAAATGGCTTTAAATGGCTCTCACATTATTACTGCCAAGTCTGTATCAGTATATACTGCTTGGGGAGTGACTTGACACACTGACCCCTGACCTGTTTAGAAACACTATTAGTACAACGATGGAGAAAGCAGCAGAATAATAAGCAGGAATACACTAGTATATACTACTATTGATTTGTTTAAAGTCACTATGAAGCGGAAGTCGTGATGGTCTTTTCTTACCTATGGTGATTTTGGAATAAGAAAGAAATGTTGGGGCGGGACTTGAATTCATTGTTCAGGAATTGATTGGATCAGTGGAATTTGGAGGGATAGAAACTGTCTGGTTATTGGACGGTCAATATAGCCTTGTCTTCAGGGACAGACATGCGTCATCGAGTAGAGGTGGTCCCGTCGGTGAGGGGAGGTTAATGTATTTGATTAAAGATTACAAGGGCATGTTAATTTAAAATGATGCGCACAGATAAATCACTTATAATAAACACTGCAAAAAAAGAACAGTAAATTTAGATTTCACGAACTGTGTACAGTATTTCCTGATTGTATTTATTAGTGAAAGCCTTTGTGGCACTTAAAGGGTAAAGACCATGTTTCCATTCTGAAAAGCACTCAGCACACCGTCATAGCCATGAGGAGGGTCAGGGGCTGTGTGTTAATGGACTCTTGTTGAGTGGGGCTGTGTGCTGCTTCATAATGGCAGTCACTTGAGAATAGCTGTCACTTTTCTTTGGATTACTGTGAGAGTTGGGTGCCATTTCACTCGGTCCTTATGAATCACTGCGGGTCAAGCTGGTACATAATGTATATGTAAATATTATAAAAATTAGAAATAAAAGGTTTCAGAATAGCTTGTAAAATGTGAAACTATTTGCAACTCTAGGCCTATACCCAAATATACAATAATATAAAAATATAAAACAAAAATGATATGTAAATATGCAAATATTCCTGGAATGATGCACAGCTTCATACAGTCTGTCTTCTGACACAGATATTTGTTTTTTTATTTGTTAGTTTTTAGTTTTGTTATTTGTATCACTTGGGGGTAAAATTAGATCTTTATACACCAATTGCATGTAAACCCAGACACAGCCTTTCAAAACACTCAGTGGAAACTTCATCTTACAGACACAAATCCATTAATCCTGCTGTTACAACATTACAACAAACTCACAATTATGATAAGCAAGAGCTGGATTCCATACAAGTGAAGCAGCTGATGAGAATTTAGCTGGAGGTGTGAATCAAAAAATGCTAATGCTCTCCTGACGGCTGCTGCTGTATTTCTGAATGAAGAGTGATTATTATGTGTGAAGTCGTCTAATGATCAGGCTGCTGAGACTGATCACCTCTGTTACTCTATTTAAAACATCGGTGTGCTTCGGTTTATTGCTGTTATTGAGGAAAAGTGCGGCGTTTCGTTTCACAACAGAATTTTAAACCACATCAACTTCATTTATGAAAAGTACAACACTGATTACTGTCCCTCTCCTTTTTTAGGGGGTTCATCAGCACAAGAGTGTCAAATAATCTTCGTTCGGGTGAAATTTGCAATTTCATGTACAGGTCCTTTTATCTGGAGCAATCTGTGCTTCATTTAATGAACTGTCTCTAGTCCTTATCGCTTAAAAATATCACAATTTATCTGCTGTCCCTGTAACCAATTTACTCCGGGTTGATTTGAAAAACTAATTAACTTTATATTTGAGGGAAATATCTTGTACAAACCCCTTTAGTATTTTACACTCATTCTTAGATTAAAGGGCTCTTCTTGGCTGTCTGTGTAGCAGAATGATGAAAACATTTTGAAGTCAGTGCAGCCTGACTACAGAAAACAGATAAAAACTGTTGTTTAATGCCCTGATGTTGTTCTAAACCCATATGACTCTCTGTAATGAATCACAAGAGGACATATTCTGAGAATTGTGTTTGAAATGGAAATGAACTTTCAAGCTGCCAACGTAATTCAAAAGCACCATCACAGTCCATGAGTCATGAAGAACTACAGCCTTCTAAAGTGATGTGATGATTGTGTAAGCTGAACAAAACAATTTATCTAAAGGATCAACCTTAAAATCAAATATATAAACGAATCATAACAAAGAGAAAGAACATAACCGGATTAAAGACAAATCGGTGAATCTGGAAATCTCAATTATGTTCCATTTAATCATCAAAATATGTGCGTTTGACTGGATTACATGACACGATTTTAACTCAGACTTCTGCTTTAATTTGCAGTCGGCTCAAGTTGCCTTGAGTCCGTGACAGTCTGCAAGTTCTGTATGATGCTCCATGACTTACTATCTGAATTTAAAAACTGACCAACCAATAAAAATCAAGTGTGCAGGGTCACAGAGGCCAACAACAAATAGCCTAGCAACAGGACAGACTGTGTTGTCAGCGCAAGTTTGTTGTGTTGGTAAATGGCTACAGAAAACGAAGTCATGAAGTCAACGAGTGGTGTTTTAAATCTGTTAAGATTTGAGAAGTCATGCAAGATGATTCAGTCTGTAGTCGGCTCAGAACATTTCATGAATGGAAAACAAAACATGAACCAAAACAACCTTAATGCAAAGAATTATGTGACATGTTCACAGACCCAAAAAATCTGATTGATTGTATATGATTAAAATCTGATTGTATATGATTGAAATCTGATTGTATCTGAACACTGAAATGGCAGCAGTCGGTCTCATGTTAGATCCAGTTATGAGTAGTTCTCTAACTAGCATATTCCATTGCGAAACCATTTGATATAACAGGAAAATATCTGGTGGAGGATAAACCGGGTTATCACAGAGGATCTGGTTGAGTCTGGTAGATTGTTTATTTCTTATATCTTCTCTGAGGATTTCTTTCGAAGGTCGGTGTGAACTGTGCGAGTAAAACTAGCTCATCTAGGGAAAGCTCTGTGGATGTGGTTTCTCCTTCAGACTGGTGAGTAATGCAGTTTCTTATCGTGCTGTTCATTTGTGGATAGATAAAATTCATGACTTACAAGTCACGGTGATGTTATGAGTGTGAAAGAACGCTTTATTCAATTGATTGGATTATATATTTATATATATAATATTTATATCTCCCCTCAGAAATTCTGCTGAACAGAATTTACTGGTCTGTCAACTGACAGAATGAAAAAATTGATTTAGAACCAAGTAGTATTTCATTAAGAACGGAGTCAAAGTAAAAGCTTTGGCACAATCATTAAAAGATGTGATGAACCCTTTCACAAAAATGTGACTGGATATGACAAGTTGTGCTAATGTGAGATTTCTGGCTTGAGGCATTAAGTCTGATCCACTTTAGTTGTAGATGTTTTATTTTTTGTTTGTTTTCTGGTCACGATTCATCCACTTCTGACCATCTGTCCAAAAGTAATAATTGCTAGTTATTGTACCATCAGAAAACGAAGCAGGATTTGCAGTTCTGCTGTTGAATATTTAGTTTGTTTGGTAGTAATTGCCCCAAACAAAACTGTGAATGCTGTTTTGAACATTTGAAGCCAAGAATGTCAAACTCCAGTGATTCGTTAATGTTAACCCCCAACTTTTCAACATGAGTTTGTTTCCCAGATAAAATGTTTTGCACCACAAACTTGATGTTACTGGATGTTACGTTGGAGGTAAGTGATCTGACTGCTTTCCAGTTTTATGTGCAGTTTGCATCAGATAATCAGTGACTTAATTGTGGGTGTGGTTATCTGAGACTAACTAATACATCTGATATTATAAAGGGTTCAGAAAACATTTAGAGATGGGAGGTTTGAATTAAACAATTGATCAAAAACAAGCTAAAAAAGAGATGCCAGGCCCATTATCTTTGAATTATAACAGAAAGGAGCAACACAGTTCTGCCGCTTGTCAGTCCATCTATAATGCTGTTCCTGCATAATCACCGCAGCATGTTCTGTAAACACAGGAAGTCAATCAAAACTGACTGGCTGTTTTATCAGCGTGCCAACTCCACTATTATTTATTTTTAATTCCAGTCATCTCTCCTCAGAGAAATCAGAGCTTATATTCAGTGAGCAGTGAGGTGATTTGATGACAGGAGTATAGATTTTCATTTTAATTGGTGTACCCTCCACTCTTGTGTGAAGAAGAGGCGAGAAGTCTTTCCTCACGCCAAAGCTCCTGGCACAAATTGATGAATATTTTAACATCAAAATGAGCAAAAAAAGTCATAGTGTTCGCTTATAAAATCCTAGTGCAAAGTCATACTCACTTGGCAGATTGTTTATTAGCAAGATTTTAATGATTCTTCAGAAAGTGATTATAACATAATAAAAATGTTATTTTGTATTGTCAATTCATAAATCTTTGGTAGTCCAGTTAGGACACTAAATTCTGCTTGGTCATTGTAAATGTTGTAGCATATGATATTCTGAGCAATGTCTGAAACTTGTATTGTGAGCACTTATTGTGTCTAGTTGCCTCTTCAGGTTCACTCACTTGTTGTATTCCGCACTTGTAAGTCGCTTTGGATAAAAGCGTCTGCTAAATGAAGAAATGTAAATGATACCTAATGCATTAACTTATATTAACAAATATAACTGTTTTGTAAAGTTCATCAATGTTTTACTGATAAATTCCCTTTTTTAAGTTCAAGTGTCTTGCTGTCAGGTCCAGCAGTATCTTGACATGCATTTGCCTGGCAACACTCACAGCATAATGTATAAAGTGCAGAATTAAATAAAGCTGAATGTACGATCTCAAGATAATCTGACAGTCACTGTAATCAGTGAAATGAAACCTTCAAATAAGATAAGACTTCCGTATTCAGTAAGACTCCTTCAGTAAGTGACGCTGTAAATGATAATATAGTATTAAGTGTAGTTCAGTCTTTACTAATAGTGTAAAACCTGCTTTAGATAGATATTAAGAGAAATGGACCCAGAAATTACCCACAATGCACTGCTGTGCCACACATTTGCAGTTGATGAGAATCAATGGCACTTTTCTCAGTTTATATTACTTTTAATTAGCTTTTAATTAGTTTAAGTAGTTTTTACGTAAGATAAGAAGGCAAGTAATGTTAATCAGAACACTGATTGATTTTTTTTTAAGAGTTGAAGTTAGATTAAGGAGCAGTATATTGAACCAGACAAAGCCCAAATGGATACTTTGCAGTATGCTGTGTAATATTTATAATGTAAATATAATAGTGGCCATGTAATAAGTGATAATTTTGCTTCTTCGTTTGAAGAACATAAGTAATGTTGCGTACAAAAAGTAAGAAAATTTGTTGAAAGTTTTGATATTCATAATTTGTATGCTGTATGTGGCACACTCGGCAGCACACAGGCCGTGGTCTGGAAAGAGTATTGAATGGGACTCTTTTGTGAAATTATTTTCTTAACTGGGAAATGACCCAACAAAATGGAGTGAATTGAAAAAGTCAGCTGCAATGGGCTGATAATATTTCTATAATGGGACGTTTTTAGAGCACAAAAGGGGTTCAGAGCTCCATTATAAACCTGGAGATCATTTCACCTTCAGTTTTCTAGGTTTGTGTTTTAACTGAGGAGGAAAGTAAGAGAAAACATTACCATAGTTTTACTTTTAAACAGCAAAATTGTTACAATACACTGGGTCTTTACACACTATACATATTTTATAAGCATTAAAAATCACACATGAAATACTGTAACTTCAACATGTGCGTATTATCTGTGTATACTGTAATCCACCAGTGTGAGAGGTAAACAGAACATAAAGATGGTAACAGATGTTAAAGTTCTCCAGAAAGCTGTGTTGTCCTCATACATATTCATCTGCATGTTCAGCCAGCAGCCAAATGTCTTCCAAATGATTTTGCTTTTTAGATTTGAATTTGTAGATTTTTCTGTGGTAGTGTTGTTATATTTTTATCCATATTATTTTTGCACACCCAGTTTTTCTATGTCCATGTCAGCCCATAGAAGGGCTTTCCAAGTCAAAGCCTCTAGTGCAAGCCTGTTGGGTTCATGTCCTGCCTCTAATTTTACTCTAACACACCTGAACTAGTTCATCAGTGACTTGAAAATGTCTATTGCGTGACCAGGGTTGGAACGAGGGCCTCCAGGAACAGAATTGAATAATTGTGTATGTAGCTTCACCTTTAGCTCAGATTTGGACTCCTCTGGTTATAACTGTAAAACAACAGGGATACATGTGCCTACATGTGTATGTGATGGAGGTAGAAAAATACAGAAGTGAAGATTTGTGTCAATAAGATTTTAAGAAAACAAGTACATTTTTTCGACACAAAGCTTTGACGTCATTCTTCAACACTGATTGTCTGTATTTGACTAAATTCTGGCTTTAACTGTCTCCTTGGCAACAGCCTTGCTGTGAGATGATTGTTTTGTTTATTCCTCTGTTGACTTTTGACTCTATGTAACTACAGTGGGGTTGTGATCCCATAATTGTTGCTTTCAAATATTAATAATATTAATGATGAAACACATGGGCCACGAAATTGTTACACTGTAAATTTGTCCTACAATTATGTTCTATACTTGCAGATATCAGTAAGAACCAAAGGTTCTCATTTTAGCATTGAACCGTGATAAATGTAAACAGTATATTAATGCATCTGACGGTGGCGGTGCATTTGTGGTACGTGTTTTATCCGTCCATCATGCACTTTCTGCTGTTGATAACAACGTTCTCTGCCGGCTGATGTGAACAGCTGAAATGTTGTTATCATAAGGGAATTTGAAGTGAATCATTTGACTGTATGATTCAGCACACTGCACAGTGTATTCAGCTGAAACACACAGTCCATAACAAGAGACGTGAAAGTGACCTGACATACTCCTGCTAAGTGATCTTTTAAATGTAAAGCTGCAGGGCTTTGTTTACTCTCAGATGTGCATGTAAACGGATGAAGTTTCTGCTTTCAATGTCTTACTCCAGTAATGGACCTGAAATAACCCTGAGACATTGAGATGGATCGCAACCAGCCGTCCCTCAAGACCGCCTGCAGTGCCTTGATAAAAACTACCACTGTAACAAGACCCTCATCCACCATCCAAATGCATTAAGAGGTGCAGGTAGTGCCATATAATGATGATGAAACCGGCTGTGTGGTGAGAGAACTTCGAACTTGCTGTGCTGCATGGAGCCATTTTGTGTTTAGGACTGCTGGTAAAGTTGCTAATGACCCCGAATCCTTTTATTTAGTTTCCTTTTATTGACTTATGACAAAGAAAGATATATATATTTGTATGTGTGTGTGTTGTATATATACATACACACACACACACACGTTTTCAGGCAGTTTTAGGGAGGCTAGCAATAGCAAGCTAGCTTTGAAAGCATACGAACCCCCTTGCTTCATCGTCCTCATCAAAGCCACGCCTCCTTCAACACACATGAACACAGCACACAGAGGTATCATAATATATAGTTTGACAGGCAAGTAGGACATCCTGTCATTTCATTTGGACCAGTGCAATGATTGGACAAACATTTTAAGGTCCTGAACCTTTGACAGAAGAAATATAAATATATTTAAACCGTTTAGCGTCTCTTTACAGAATGTGAAGAGACTTTCAACCTGTAAAACAAAAAATATTTCTGTAAAAAATCACCTACCTGTTTTGAAGTCATTATTTTTAGTTGTTTATCAGTTGCTGTTGGACCAGCAGAGAGCAGTCAGTTATATTGTATATAATCCTCAGCAGTATTGTCATGGGTACATCATTTGGGCCAGTGGCCTAGAGGGACTGTGTATATTTTCTGTTTATTAAATCAAGCCACAAGGCTGTAGGCTGACACATACTGCCAGAGTGCCAGGAGGCTCCAGTGTCTATCTGCTGGACGACAGGCTAAGCCAAGATCATCCCCTCTGTACATCATAACACAACAACACAACCCAGCAGACATTTTTAACCCCGACCCCAGAGTGTCTAACACCTGCTCATAGACATCAGTTTGCTTTATAGTCTGTGTGAACCGGAAATTCCAACCAACTTCAGTGTGTGACGTAATTCAGAGTGAAATGAATTGGTTAGATCTAGAAAAGTAGTAACTGATCGTGAAGGGGAGTGGTTAACGGCTCTGTCTCTGCCCATGCCATTAGACTGACATCATCAGAGAAGGTCTGCCGAGCGAAAAGAGCGAAAGTACATTTTCAGATTTTGATTAAAGGTTACAAGGGCACAATATTTAAATAAGAAGAGTATAATTTGATTCCAAGGTCACTTAATGTCAGTTCTTAAACAGTTCTTAAAAAAGAAAACTATCATTTGTTCACCCTCCTGCATGATTTTTTTATTGTACATGGATCCAGGCTGCTTCACTAATGCTAAACTAATTAAAGTAATAATTTTTCTCATAATGACTATACTCGTTTTTTACAAAATAACGTTTCTCAGCTTGTAATGGGAGGGGCAAGAGAATAGATAAGAGAGAGCGAGTTGAAATCAAAGAACCGAAAATGATTTACATTGTCTTATTCATTTTTCACAGAAGTGAATGAGAAAGACTGGAGCAGACTATAAGAATCCATTGACGGTGTAAATGTCATTATTTCTGAATGGACAGATTAAATAAATGCTGAGTCAGTGTATGTCAATGGAGACAGTGAGATAACAGCTCCATTGTGAGACTGATCTCTTCCTGAGACATTCACACGACCTGACTCTTCTGAAAAGTCAGTGTGAAACTCCATTAAAGTGCCTAACCCAAAAAATCCCTCCATTTAATGGGAAATTCTGGAAGCCAAAGGCTGGGTGGTAGACTGGTAATGTTTTACTGTGGAATTGAAATGCATTATGGTACATGGCACAATACGGAAACGTATATTTTCGCAATGTCATTTCAATAATTTCGGTTGGTTAATGTCTTATTTTTTGTGGAAGATATTTGTTTATTAATTATTAAGAGGAAAGATAAGGAATGAGTTGGAGGCCATACTCAAACCTGTATCACCAACATGAGCACCATAGCTCAGCTTGTCTGGAGCATGTTTGATGAGCACAGCATCACAGCTCCACCACAGTGTTGACCTCCACTGTTCACAAACTGTGGTATGTGTGGTACGTGATGTGCCTCTTAAAATTCACAGTAATAAATGTTTTATTTAGACATTCTTTTTTATGTTTAATTTGTAATTTTCCATCTGTTTTCAAATGTGAAAACACTTTAGTAAGTGTAAATGAAACAACAAATCACACGAAATGTCAGATCTTGTCAGAATAGGTCTTGAATAGTGTAACGTCAAGTGGTGATGATAAAATCAAGATATTCTGTTGTACATCATCAAGTCTTTGTTTAAAACATGGCTTGTGAAGTATTGGAAATCAGTGTTTTCTTTAATTGTCTCCTATTTATTATCCGTCAGCTGAGTTATCTAAACATGCGTTCTGCTTTAGGGAAGCGTGTCGTAAAACACGCAAGCCAATTTCCTTCCTACCCGAGTCAGGCTGGGTTTATCCAAGCTCCGTATGAAACGGATTTGATTTATGATGGGTTAGCTGTACGGGCGTCACATAAACATATGGTTCCAGTAGCAGGCCGTCGTGTGAAGACGAAAGGGATTTTCAGGGTGGTGACTTTAGCGCGTTGTCTGTGGACGCATTTCTGGCAGGGCTGCGAGAGTCTGTCCCTCAGTGACACTGGCAGTAATCCACCGCTCTTCAATAACTCAAGTTCTGCTTCAGACCGCACCGTTTCATTTCTGAGAATGGAATTAATTTGTTTAAATGCAGGGTTTGGAGAAGCTGAGAGCTCAACTCATCCCTGAGATGAATGAGGGAAGGTAAAGCTGCAATCTGTAACTTTCTCTTGAGCAAGTACATGACAGGTCAGTGTTTAAAACTGTCTTCGGACCTTATCCTGATTCACGAAGATATGTTTATAATAATGATTTTTAATAACTAGATTAGATTTGATTAGATAGTTTCAGTTATGTCAGTCTAACCAGTGGAGAGATGCATAGCCATTATTTCGGAGCAGGCCAGACTTTTGCTTAAAATTTTCATGTCATTAATCACATTTTTCATTATAATGCATGCATGGGTGCAGTGCTTTCATACAGAATGCCAACAACGACTTAATAATTGTGTTTATGCCCTCTAGTTGCAAACATGAGACAGCTGACCTTGCCAAAGACTCCTTCCCAGATCTCTCATTATGACCAGAACAAAGTTCTTGATAACTCAGCCTGGGTTCAGCTGTTGAAGTGGTTTGGGATATGTGCACGTGATGACTGAGATGCAGAGCTAGTTAAAGTAGGTGCGCATACTGATAAGGCTGGAAAGAAACACATGGAAAATGCGAAAGGCTTGCACATTAATCATGCATGGATTAAATAATCAATCTTTCAGCCAGGCAGAGAAGCAATGCTGAAAGGATAAGAGCAGCCAAGATCTGAAAACAGGACAGATTTTAAGGAGGACTGGAGGAGTTGTAGAGAGTTGAGCACAAGAGAAATCAAGAGCAACTTATTTTCCTACAGCACATGCCTCCCTAACACACACACCAGACTGGAAACTCAAACAACTAATGAGGAATTCATGTATTTGGGAAAACATGGAGAGAGAAATGTATTACATTTAATTATAGAGTTTCCTGAATCGTGAATGCACCATGATAAGAGAAGCTTGGTCATTTATCTGGGGCAGTTATGAATTACAGGTATGGTTCATATTTTGGCTACACTCGATGTTTGACAGTCATGCATCAAATTTCTCACATGACCTTACAGACTTAGACATATTATACTTCATACTTGATTTATGTGGAATAATTTTGTCCTGAATATTTGATTCATCTTAACGATCACTAAAGATTCAGTTTAGCATGATTTTTACAGAAGAGCCAAAATTAGAAAAGAAAGTTTTCTTTATCTGAGGCCAATTTGGATGAAAATGAGAGACATTTAATATGGATGAGAAGGATTTGTATAATTATGTATCTAATTGCACATCTGCTGACCATGCAGGTTCCTGCAAATTACTGATA
Organism: Chromobotia macracanthus; assembly: GCA_036877525.1. Classification (NCBI taxonomy): domain Eukaryota; kingdom Metazoa; phylum Chordata; class Actinopteri; order Cypriniformes; family Botiidae; genus Chromobotia; species Chromobotia macracanthus. The sequence continues at coordinate 1,937,544 of JAZGTH010000020.1, read as the reverse complement.
AATGATCACGCAAATGAGAATCTTCCCAAACATCTTCTGAAATGAGCCATCCATCAAAACCAACAAAGGTATCATCCAAATTATGAAAAGATTTGAATGACTTTGGACGGGAAATCACGCGTGAGCACACGCTTTTGTGGCTGGGCATATACGAGAGCGATCATTGATGACCATTCAATGGTCCGTTTTCACTGTTTTTAGGTCAGTGACTTCTAAGGCAAAGGCTACGTGATGAAGACCAGAAGTGAGGAAATGTTGCTTCTCTGATGGACTGTAGCCTCAGAAGGCTTTTTATAGTTCTCTATAGTGTCATTCATCCTGAAGGCCTGTTAGTCACCGAGTTCTACGTCTGAACCCGTGTAGTTAAAGAGCGAACTGTGTTCATATCAAAACAGTAATTACAAGTCTAACAGCACTAAGTTATTGTGACTCTCACTGCTCTGGTGATGTAACATGCCTCAACATTTGACATCCATAAAAACAGCTCTTCTAAGAAGGGGTTGGCCAAGTGCATTATGGGACAGAGTCTAAACAGAGGCATGTTGAAAGTGCAACTGAGCCCTCAGCCATTCCAGTTTTCACAGGGTGGTGGACAATAACTGTTGGGTCACTTTACTGTGATGAACAGTCATGAGTTGAGTTGAGTAGTTAGACGGTACGGCCTCAGTCATGCGTGTTCACTGTTTTCATTCGAAAATGCGAAGATGCTACGGTCTCTCAGCTGATTTGTTGAGCTTTACTACTTTATTATAATTGGGAATCCGGATGCACTCGCAGTAAGAGGTTAAGGTTTACCCAGGTCACAGGAAACAATCTCAGAACCCATTCTCTAAAGGTTCTCTCAAAGTAATCAAAATGTTCTTACATTAACATTAATAGAACCTTTATTTAACACCATATAGCTATATTAAAAACATTATTTTTAAATGGCTAGTGGAATATTTTAAAAATGTTTGAGTAACGTTCTTATAGTAACACTGTTAACATTTTTGTTACTTAATGGAAATGTTAGGGAAACATTCTTACATACCTTAGATTGTTAGCTGGCTTAAGATGGATGCCATAAAAATAAACTTTAGAGTAAAGAATAACTGGTGGGTCATGGCCTAAAAATGTCTGACAAGTCTATTCTGGTTTGCAAACAGCGGAGAAATAAACAATGTTAAATGTAGCTATAAAGCTCTGGGCTATTCCACTGGAGTCCTCGAGGACCATTGCCTCAGTAAACACACACGAACACACTAATCAATGTGAACTAAACTCAGGACACAAGATAGAGGACAGAGCTGAATAAGCCTAATTATAGGCTAATAATATACAGAGTGAGGTCCAGATGTCCAGATTAAAATTCTGAGTTAAATCTGGAAATACGCATATCAAGGGTCAAGGGTTTGAAAAATGTGAACAAAAAATGTAAGAAATAGAACAGTAATGCAAATAAATATTTAAGAGTCTGCTGTCTTTTAATGCGACAAATGAAACAAGCAGGTTTGTGATATGTGAGTAATGTAAACTTCACTGAGAAAGGTCCAATTCCTGACCTCCTTTGGAGGACACAGGATGCTCTCTGGAACATTCTGCAGTCATGCTGGCAGAGCGTATGAGCAGCACCGAGTGGAGGCAGAGCGTGAGAGAAGAGCTGATTTTGTGAGGAGCTTGTTTTATGGGAAGTTAGTGTCTCTGTTTTCTTTTGCTCCAGGTGTGTGTGGTGATACCTTTGAAACGTACGATCCCTCCCTCCCTTCAGAGCGCTCCCCAAAGCCACCCTGGACCGAATGCAATGATTGGATGAACATTTTATGGTCCTGTTCTTTCCACAGAAGATAAATATATTGGTATAATTAGGATTAGAAGAGACTTTCAACCAGTGTAACCAAATAGCTGAATTGCCTGCCTTGCCTTTAAAACATCAGTAGTTAATGCTGTTGTGCATATGATGGCATAATTTGTGATCTTGTTAAGGCAGAAACTGGTGCAGTACAATGTATTACATCACATCGATGACACAACTAAACGCAACAGAATAACAAAAGCTGTCTGTACTGGGGATAAGAATAGTGCGAATTCAGAAAGTAAAATGAAGTCTTTGGGGATTTGCTAAGTATCGGCGTGTGTACGTACAGAAATAGACTTGAGGAGCAGCGATCTGGAATTCAGCTATGAGCTGTGGAGAAGCTATAAATAAACAGAGCTGAGCTGAGCAACACACACACAGATCTAGAGCGAAGGATTCAGATTCATCACTGCTGACATGTCTCCCACATGTCTTGCCCCCACAGTTCTCAATATCTTGCTGAGTGCTTGCTTAGGATTGCTAGGACTGATAGACAACCCAGATAACAGTTTTAGGTTGTAAGTACATTCCCCTAATGTTTGCATTAGGTAACAAAAACGTATTGTGGGAATGTTGTAGGAACGTTCAAAACGTCCAGTTTTTTAGACCTTGTGTTAGCGTTATTGCTTGGTTATTGGAACGTTATTTAAACTTTTGTTTTTTAATTCTGTAAATAAAGAAATAAAGTGTTTGATATCATATATAATAATTTTGATATTTGATATATGATATATGCTTTATACGTGTGTATATAAAGCCGTTTTGACATTTTAGCAGCTTATAGATCTGTTAATTCAACACCTGAACTGGATAGAAATTGAATGAAGGGCCACCCACGTAATCTGCTTAAACATATTTTAATTTTAGATATCTGTTGGCTGACAGATGGTGCAGTCTTGATTTTCTTTTCGTGCGTTACACTTGCGTTGTGTTTTCTGTGTCAACTGATGACGACAGTAAAGCCCAGATAACAATTTACAAACAGAAATGAATCACGTGTCTTGCACCTCTGAATTATGTGAGACTTAGAATATTTATTGTGCACCTCTCATAATATTAATGTTGAATGATTTTTTTTCACATGTTGATGCTCAAAATCTCTTTTAATTGGTGTTGAATTAAACACAAGGAAATTAAGTCATATTATTGCTGACGTATGTATTTTTGTGTTCATGTTGGGCCAAATAAAACCTTTAAAGGGTGACTGTAGAGCGCAGCTTTGTGTATTTAGAAACAGATGAATTTGTTGATTCAGTTGAAGAAGCTTTGTTTGAGTGTATATGTCTCACTGCATTGTATGACTTCACAGCGTTGCTCCTCCTGTACAGGCTCACAGCTCTTCTCTCTTGCAGTGATGATCCTGACAGGCAGGATTTATAGCAGTTCTCTTCATGTGAATAATGACCCATGCTCATTTAAGCAATTACAGTGACCTTTAAGTAAAGACACATCCAACATTACAATAAGACGCCAATTATAATAAGACGCAATTGTTTTAAATCAAAGATGACAAGAGGTATGTGAAATTTTAGCTCATTTTATCGAAATGTCAAGAAAGCAACATTAAAGTAATTTGTTCTATTGCTTAACTAGACAGTAATGAGTGAAAATATGAAGATATGTCTTAACTTGACATATATGTTATGAAAGTGCATTTCAGGTTGCTATGGGAGCCATGAAGTCAATACAAAGAATACAAAAGGAAGAAAAGAGAAGAAAAATGTACTCAATTCACATGCAAAAACTCTTGTAAAGAAACTAAATAATTACATCAGAAGTTACTGGGGTAATGCAAAAACATAATGCCTAATACTGTACTGTACCTTCTACTAATACTCTCCTAACTGTATAACAGACAATACAGTGATCTGTGTCTGAGTCTAAGTGAGGGATGTAGAGTTAAAATACATATTCAGTTTTAATGTTTCTAAAACGTAACGTAATGTAAACGTTACGTAATGTAAACAATTCAAAATGTCTTCAGGATTTTCTAGAGTGTGAAAGTAATAATGTAATTAAAATAGTTTTCATATAAATGAGTTTCATACTGTACATACTGTAATTACAGGGTACAACAAACTCCACATGAAGTCAGTGATTGTTTTAGTGTCATCCAGAGAGGAACACAGAGGAATAAAAAAGGTGTTTTGCTATCGTCACCAAATGAAAACAATTCTATTGGTCGACTTCTACATAGTAAGTTACTATGTACATATAATGTAAATGTCTGTGAAATCCTTCATCCAAATATACTATCTCACTCTACTTCTGAAGCAGCTTTCTTTTTCTGCTGACATCAACAGCCCATAATATTTTTCAACCTCTTGGCTCTGGGTATCACTTTTCACAACCCAGTCAACTGCCAATGGATAAAAAATCCCACCCAGATCCCATGGAGATGAAAAGGGTTGTGATCAGTTCTTCATGTTGATTTTGATTTTAAAATCTATTCCACATGGAAACACCTGAAGTCTCCAGAGGCTACTGACCACATGATGATGATGGATGAGGAAGAGCTTCTGTGCCAGGAATAATACTCTTAACTCGTCCTCCACAGATCTGAGCTGCAGAGGAACACACGTCATGCTGCTCCGACCTCATCAGCAGATGAGCAGCACGTGACTGTACTGACTGTGTTCAAGGAGAAATATGTGCCTTGCTCAATATGTGTATTTATATTTGTGTAGATTAAATAATGTATGAGCTCAGAGGTGTCTCTGTTTCTTCACACATTCTGTCAGTGTGCATACCTCTGCACGACTACCAAATGTTGTACTAAACCCATATGCTGTTGTTTTGTTCATGCAACACGAGAGGAAATTATGTAAATAACGTTCAGATTGTGTACTACCTCTTCTATATATTCTATATCTATATACTTTATTAATAAATAGTTTACCCTAAAATTAGTAATTATAAAAAATTATAATTTTCAATTAGTATTAACTTACCTTCATGTCATTGCAACCCTACTGTTGTGTCAGGTATTCTTCCACGATAAAAATTACTAACCTTCCTTTCTCCTCTCTCCCAGCAGGTTTCACCTCTCATACACGGAAATGTTGTAGTCTTGGTAAAATTGTAGCTCTGTACGGCTGATGTTATTGCCTCCCTGTGATTTATCGCTTTGTGTTTTCCTCACCTTGTAAGTCACTTTGGATAAAAGCATCTGCTAAATGCCTGATAAATGAACTGTGCAATCTTCTGTTTTCTTAATTTTTACTTTTTCATACAGCAGCCATTATGTATGTGTGCTTGCGCATCACTTGGGAACCAACCAATGAGAAAGATCTGTTGGAAGATTCTTAAAAATATATTTTTCTGTGTGCATTTTAAAAATGTTACCTAATTAAAAAATTGTTAGCTGGGATAATGCATTTTTAATTTTTGGAAAACTGTTTTAATTAACAACAGCACTTACTGTCTCCAGTGTTGTTAAAGAACAAGCTAACAGCACTGCATTATCTTAACAGCACACACTGTGGCTTCCAATGGTTCGAAATCCATTTTTTGGAAAATTACAAGTGTATTTCACTCCTAGACTGATTTTGGACACATAATGGCTTTCAGCAAATGAGAAGAAAGCAAATGAGCGAGGAAGAAAAAGAAAAAGAGAGAGAATGCACAAGGTTGAGGTGGACTGCCATAGGGGTATGACGGGTCATGGATTAAACTCAGAGCTCAGGGAGGAAGCATCTCTCAGGAGACAGAGCTAAATAAACATTTTCCAGGATGAGACTGGTTAAAATCTGTAGTCCCACAGAGGGGAGATAAAGTTAGTGTATTGGGACGAGAGACAGGACACAAGCGAGGCTGGGAGGTCTGATGAGAGAGTGAGACTGAGAGAGTTACAGTATATACTGTACACCTATAGCCCAACTGGTATAGCTCAGCGTATATTTAACATATACATGCAGATATATATATATATGTGTGTGTGTGTGTGTGTGTGTGTGTGTGTGTGTGTGTGTATATATATTGCTGAAACTCGTGCATTGTAAGCACTCAGTATACTTGATGCTAATAAGTAAATTCTATCACTGTGTAAAATTATGAAACTAATAAATTAAGTGAATCTCCAGGGCTGTAATGAGGCCATAATTCTGTTCCAAAATCAGCCTTTATTTCCAAACCAATTTCTACAAAACTCCTCAAATTCTTTGCCCATAAGATCTGTTCTGCCGAGCTACACTGCTTAAATGAGGAAACATTTCGGTCATCTTTATTTTCCTCACGAAAATTGGACATCTCTTGTGTGAAATAAATCCCAATTTTAATGCTTAGTTACAGAGATAAAGAAGTTACTCTGGCTCTGTACTGAAACCTTTTTTAATGATTACATTTTTCATTTGTCCTTTCGGTCAGGGAAAGCACTTAATAACATTTCTAGTAACTGTGTTGGTGTAGATAACTGCACCTCATCATCTGAGAAAATAATGTATAACAGGAACATGTTAACTAGCCCATTAGTCTTGGCCTGCACTTACAAAGTATTTATGTTTCCCCAAAGTCCACTTAAAATGTTACTGAGTGTTTCATGCACTGAAAACAGTTGCAATTTAGTCACTAATAACTTTATTCTGCTATTATGTACAGAAGAAATATTAATATGTACAGGAAGTGTGGATGGCTATATGTTAATTTGACAGTGGTTCTGACATCTGTATTGTGGCGATTTCTGAACGTTCTGCTAGGTTTCAGTAAATAATATGATTCAGTAAATATACTGGTGAGTGCACCAGATTGTACTGACTCATTTCATAAATTCAGGCATGTTAGTACTGAAAAATATGACATTAACATCATCTGAATGAGCTTCACAGCAGTTAAACCAGTGTATATGTATTTAGCTCCTAGGTGAGCTCCTAGCTAGTTAAGCTGTCATGCTGTAGAACACCATAATAATGCAAACCAACTAACAAGTTTAGATTATAATTGTAGGTCCCTAACATATTCATTAAGTAACAGAAAGGTTAAAAATGTTATTTTGAAAGTTCTAGGAATGATCAAAATTTGTTTAGATGTAGAAGAATTATTGCTTGGTTGTAAGAAAGTTAATTTTTTTTTAATTCTGCAGCATTTTTCAAATGTTCTACTCACTACTTAAGAGTAACATTTTTGATATACTTGATATGTAAAGTGATACCAACGTTACCGCAAGAATGTTTTCTGAAAACTTTGAGAGAACTTTAAAAGAACATTAGCCAACATTTGACAACGTTCCCTGTTAGCTGTGAAATACGATAATGGTACCCAACTGTCAGATGCTACAGTACAGCATGTTCTATCCTTCAGATGCACTGTGGTACTTTTTTCACTGCGATTCTCAGCTTCTCTTCCTGCTCCATCATATCTTTTGTGACGTGTGAGAAGATTGTGCTTTGGTAGAATCTCCCCACTGTCATTCCAGTAATTTCTCCTGCCAGCTGGTAGCAAATGGCCCGGTGAGATTGTACGGCTACAAACTGGACGGGAACAGCTCGCATCTGGAAATGTGACGTGGGTTTTTCATTATATTGCTTTCGCAATTTAATTGGCTTGCACATAGTAGCCAAAACTAATTTGAGTTCTTATAGAATTTGGTCATTTGTTTTTGTGTTCATTTAAAAGTTACAGCATTTGAAACCTGATGTGAGTTTGATTCATCATTTACAGTCATAACTCTATTTCAGCCATTTGTAATGGCTGTCCAGTTTAATGTCTCCCTTTATGAAATTATTACAGACATGGAATGATTAAATCAAAACTTAATCACCTCGTGCAATTCCCATCCAAGGAACATGCAAGGGAACAGTTTGTTCACTTAATACTTGTTTATACACTTGGCCTTTGTTAAGGGTAAGGGGTGTTAGGTGTTAGTTGAAATCGTTTGCATTAACAGGTGAGGTTCTGTTTGTCAGTTCTGCACACGGTTCTGTATTTACTGCATTTAAAGTTAGACCTCATTGTCAGTTTTCAGACATTGGCACAACTTGCCCCAAAGCACCCGGCACACTTTACCCCACTGTGAGGAAACAGGCAAAAATGACCATGATTTTAAAACATTGACTGTTCACCAACATGATAAATATTTTTAATCCTTGCAAAAATTTATTTTACTTGACATATGAAAATTAACTTTGTCATGCATGAAAAATTCGGTATATATAATAAATGTCCTTGTTAAATTGATACTTACATGACAGTTGATTCTAACTTTATGACGGTTACTCAGCTGATCCACCAACTCTTGTCTTCTCCACCAACTCTCGTTGGGAAAGTTCATTTTAAATGCCTTGTGGTTGCTAAAATATCTCCAAATTATAATATTATTTTATCTCTGACATGTAATTACAGGGACTTTCAATTTAAACACAGTTAATATTCATTTATTTGCCTTTTTGTAAGCTTATAGCTCTTGGCCCCAACCAATTAACTGTGACCTTATTACAATCTCTCCAAAGTAGCCAAAAGTTATTAATATGTGCAGCGTGACGTGAGACAGAAGTTTATTCAGTATTTCAAATACATGTTTGATACAGTTGTTCTCATATTGAAGTAGAATGGATCAGAATGACTCAATACATTCACACAGCCAGACAATATCATAACAGACTTTAGATTGCCTCCAGAGTATTTCTGCAAAAACAATCTCTTCAAAAACATTAAATCACTGACAATTTATGAATGATACATATTACAGAGTACTGTCAGAACAACACAAACCTATTATTTGTGTGTCAGTGTTCAAGGCACACAGCTAAATGTCAAAAAAAACAAATCTGTGTCATTGTCCTCTTCTGTCTAATACAAATACATGTATTAGTCATTTTAGAGAATGAGAGACAATCAAAGGGTAAAGAGAGAGAGAGAGAGTGTACAGCCGTCACGCAACATATACCCACAAGCATTAAAATGACCGAAGCCTGTCTCAGATTCACTTTGATAATTGTAATTGTTTAGCCAAGACGAGCGCTCAGCCATGAAAACATATTGCTGCTCTGATATTGATTTGCATATAGATTTTTTTCAATATCACACGCTACAAAATGCAAGCCTACAGGAAGCTCTCTGAGGTCAATATTTGAGAAAAATGCATATAAAATGTATCTGTTTTGAATATCAAAACCGGGGTACAGGTGAGACTGAGGCTGTGTGGGTTTAGCTGTTGAGCAGTTGGGGCCAATGGTTAAAGGGTCAGACCCGTAAGGTTAGAGAGACCTAAAGGTTACGGGTTCGATTTGTGCTGGCTGGAAACAACTAAAGTGTCCTTGAGCAAGACACCTTACCTCCAGTTGCTCCCTGGTGCTGCGGTGCTGCCCACCACTCACACTGCGGTGTGTGTGTGTGTGTATGTGTGTGTGTTCACTACTGCTACATTAATGTGTGTGCACTAACTGGATGCTTTAAATGTAGAGGACAAAATCTGGCTCAAGATGTGATTATATATGGTCATTTAAAGAACATTTAAAGACTTCATTAAAGTTCTCTATTATGATTATTTTATAATTATAGTAAAGGCTTTAAACTATATAAAAAAACTATGAAGTTTGTAGTATGTGAGATATCAAAAAGTGAAAACTATTTATATTACCTCTGTTTAGATTAGATTACACCTCTGCAGACTCTGAGTGGCCTAGTTTAAAGCTTTATAAAGATATAAATATAACTTTTATAACTAACTTACAACTTCTCTTACATTGTAAGAACGTAATGTTCTGTAATGCTTTTATCATCAAAACGGTTCATTTGTCAAAAATTGTGTGAACATAGTTCTGTCGTCTTGACCCTCTTTGGTGTGCTTTTCTTTCATAGAAGCTTGGCTCAGCTGAAGATCTTAACTGCAGTCTGCTCTGTGGATTGTTCTTGCCCTCTTCATCACTGTAAGATCTCTCTGATATTGTGCAATCATAAAGGATAAGCACTGGTCTGACCTGAGTGAGTGTTGTTTCATCTAAACAATACCTTCACTGTGTAATCAGTGTCTGATCCGTTCTGATCTCTGCACTCAGTGTTTGACACTCCAGGTGATTATGTTAGCTTGATGAAGTTAACATACTGGAGTTTTTCAGAACTTCTTTCTGACTGTACTGTAAATCTTTAGTGTTTAAGTACATCTCAAACTCTGCACAGATCTCCAGTCTGTTTTGATTCAAGTAACTTTTCTAAGTGATCAGGCTAACAGTTTTCCTCTAGCAGGCGAGCAAATATCTCAAAAATGGCTCCTATTGAAAATGTTTGTCTGTTATTCCTTCTAAAGTTTTAAATTGTGACTACTACACTTTGCACAGTACATCTGGGTGTAGTACTTGGAGGCGTGGCTTTGGATCAGCGCTCTGATAGGGAGGGCGGGATCTTATGTTTTCAAAGCTTACTTGCTATTGCTAGCCTCTCCAACACTGCCTGCCCTAATTTAAACTCCTCATGACCCTGTATGACACCCGTATTTGATCACATTTCCTTACAATGTGTCAATAACCACATACTGTATGTATTGCTAAGGCAAACGAATAGTAATATATATAACAGAATACAGCTCGTAAAGAGCTTATTCTTTGTCTAACATATTTTCAGTTAGTTGCTGCGCAGGCATTTAGACAACAGATAATTACATACGATTATTCCTGACGCATTGTTTTAAAGTATGATAATCAAGATTAATACGGGTGGTCGACTTGGTTTATTTCTAAAGCAGCAGGGTTTCTCTCGCATAAAGATAATTAATTACATGTTGACAGAAAAAATGTAATTGCAATATATCACAATTAACAAAATTCCTGTTTCTCATGGCAGAACTATTTATAACTTGGCGCAAATGTGTGTGTGTGTGGTACAATAAAAATTACATTAAGCCATAACTGCAGTCTTACATCTTCAAATGAAATATGGATGTTATCAATAATGGCGATTGGCTCGTTAATTTACAGTGGCATAACTGCAGGCAGTGCGGAGGGCGATTGGTTTGTTCAGGGCCAATCGAATGCCTTCTGCTCATCAACAAGGCGGGACATACTTCAGGCCTTGGCCCCTTATTAAAATAAAGTCTTGGATTTTTTAAATGGATTGCTACTTTTTTTTTACTATTTATGCCTGTAAATAAAGATTGTGCTCAGTGTTGCAGTACAATCACACTTAAACTGATAAACTGAATAGCTTACATGCCAAGCACATATTACCAGTCAGATGAAAGCAACATCACTGACTGATTCAGAGATCTCATCTCACTGACACTCGGTATGTTCTCCTTGTCTGACAGTTCACTTTGATAGAATGTGTTTGTTTCATTGTTTCTCATCTGTGGCTCAGTGTTTATCACCTTATAAAAATGTTGTGATCGCTGAGAACGTTTTTCTGTCTTTTTTTCCAAGCAGTTTTGCTTGGATTGGCATGCAGGAATTTTCAGTTTTCATAAGTGCAAGCAGACGTTTGGCTCTCAGTATGTGGCCGACAGGCCTCTTAAGGATGGGCTGTTATTTTTAAACACAGCGAGAGAAATCAGAAGTGTATTGTGAGGTGATGGAAAGAGATTATTTAGCCCAGCTGGTTTGATGATATCGACATGATTTGTAAAACTCGCAGATTATTTGTTGAACTCAGATGCAGAGATGCAGAGAAGTGCCTGTGGGTTCATATCGATGAAACACTGCAGCGTTGAATTAATGGGATCAGATCATTAGTGCTGGCACAAGAACTCTCACCACATTTGTCATTTTACAGTGAATCATTAAAGCCTGTTTTCATGTTAATATTCAGTTATGACAACCAGCATCTAGCTTGTCATAATTATTGTGTCGCTTAGTATCATGAGTTCTCCTCTGCCCATCATGTGAGACAGTATACCGTAACCTCTATTTAATCTGATGGGAAAGGGTCCGTTCAGATGGGGCCAATGTTCACTCCAGTCCTGAAACATACTGTGACGTTTCTGTCTCAACGAGGATGTAGCGTGAGCGCTGTGTTGACGTAAAATATCATATTTGTGCCACAATTTAGGCCTCAGAAGTTGACAGGCCGTCATTCTGATCAAGTTGATGAATGCGGCGCTTTACATCACGGCTCGTTTTCTCACTACAGTTCTGCTCAGCTCCTATATGTGCCATAATGAGGATGAGGAAGATTTTGCTATTTTGCTCTCATCATTTTTTTCTTTACTAGCAGTGTTTTGATAAGCTATGTGCATGTTTTTGTTGACGGCCAATAGGAAAACAGTAGCCTGAGAAAGTGTTGCGTTCTGTTTCCATGAGCATGAATAGTAAAGCAAATACATAAACATGAAGGGGAGGAGTTCTATAGGATGGGCAGATTAAACTGCATTGTGATAATAGTTATTCTTTAGGTTTTGGGTGACCCCAAACATTTTGCAGATTAAATCCAGAAATGCATTAAAGCAGCAAAATAAACAGTGGAATGAGTGGTTTGTCACTTAATTTGTCATAGTAAATGTGAAAAAAATATATAATTATAACAGATTGGGTGTGTGGGGGGGGTTATTACTAGATCTGTCATCCCTCAAATTGTTTCTGAAGTCATTTTAAAAATTCCCGTTATTTTAATGTCATAAAGTAAATATGCATTTGGAATAATTTTATTTGAATTGATATGAAAACGTGTGATATATTACTAATTCATCCAGCGTGCTTTATCTGCCAAACCCTCTGTGTAGTAAATGAGTTTCTCACAGAATCAATGTGTGTGAAATGAGCAATTGCTCCGCCTCACGCTGTGTGTGTTCTCAGGTTCATTCTCACCTAGCTCACACATGCAGGGCTTATCAAATGTGGGGACTGCGCTGTTAACAAGTACAGACTCCCCGTCCTAGCGTACTACACAGAATAGAAAACAGCTGATTGGCCATCCGGTCAGTTTACAGCTGATCTCTGTCACCGGTTAAGATAGCAAGAGTCTGCAGTATATCGTGAGAGGATGCTGAAGGAAGAACGGTGAATGAACTGTTCTGACATCAGGGAACTGAATCTGATCTTGTATTATGAGTCAGACAGAATCAGTAGTATGAAAAGGAAATCTGAGGTGGATGAATAATAAATTTATCATTAACTCACACAAAATCCCTCTAGGTGATATTTGGATAAAGCATATTTAAAAATAATGTGAAATTACATCATGCGATACATTTCTTAAATGACTTCTAAAACACTTTTGATTGAATAACAGTTAGAGAACAATAAATAAAACAAAAAATTATTAAACTAATTATAATAGTAGAAATATATAATGTTAGTATATAAAAATACCATATCTGACCATTTAAAAATATATAAATTCAATTAATCACAAGTTTCAGTTTAAAGATTCAGAAGTATAATTTCCTGAACAATAACACTGGAAATATTCAATATGCAGTAACTTTTGTGTAGCTGTAAAGTATGTGCCTATACAGAAACTGATGTTTGTTTAATAATAAGCATCTTGTTTCAATCGACAAAAACACTCACAGTGTCCACCAGTGCGGTTATCTCAATTACAGCCTAAGAGTTAGTCAAAGTAATTCTGAAAATGTGTTCTTGAGTAATGCGCAAACACGTTTATCCATAAACAAACATGTCAATTCAGTATGCTGAAATATGAATGAATATTTAAAGGAGTCAATGAAAACAGTTAAACGTGTACTGTAAATATGATAATTCTGCTTCTGTCCACACCTGTCGCACACCTGTCGCCAGTTTTAAGGAAAAAACCTGCCATCCCTTTCCAAAAAAAAAAAAAAAAAAAACCCCCCCCCCCCCCCCCCCCCCTTTTTCACCCTTTTTTTTTTTTTTTTTAAAAAAAAAAAAAAAAAAAAAAAAATTTTTTAAAAAAATTTTTTATTTTTTTTTTTTTTTTTTTTTTTTTTAATATTTATTTAATTTATTTTTAAATAAAAAAAAAAAAATTATTTTATAAATATTTTATATAAAAAAAAATTAATTTTTTTAATTTTTTTTTAAAAAATTTTTTTTTTTTTTTTTTTAAAAATTTTTAAAAAAATTTTTAAAAATTTTTTTTTTTTTTTTTGGTTTTTTTTTATTTTTATTAAAAAAAAAAATTTTTTTTTTTTTATTTTTTTTTTTAAAAAATTTTTAATACCTCCCCCCCGGTTTTATTGTCTAATAATTCTTTTGTTCAAAACCGGTCGCTCCAGTCCTCATAACAACATGTACCTCCTGCACTCACCTGCTGTGTATCACTATGTTTTGTTATTTCACAATAGTCCCTTCAGCGGTCTCTCGACAACCATTCATATTTTGACCAGAAGGCAGTCTGTGTCCACAAGTGCCCGAAGTCAACAAATGCCATGACCTTCGGATGCCATGTTGTACATGAAACCCCCCACCAGGCACCTCTCATTACTCGTAATTGTTCCTCTGGCCACATGGCACCTCATTAGTCAAACACAGCCTCTATGAGCTATGAATATTAATGGTAAACTCAACAGTAGCTTCTTTTGGCTCTTATGATTTGGATCATATCTCCACTAAGTCGAATGGAAATCAGTGAAGATTCGAGTCTGATTCTAATGGAATAAAATGTTTGAATCTTGGCATTTCTGTTGCATTGGAATGATGTTTTGCTGTTGAACAGTCCTGTAATTTAATAATAAAACTCCTTTGCTGATCTTTTAGTGCTGGTTGTAAATGATTAAAATGTAATTGAGAAATTACAACAGAAGTCTAGCTTTTTTGAGTAGGATTGAAAACATACAGGCAATCAACTTTTCATTTCATTGAGGATGATTTATGGCAGAAGAACAGAAAATCGTTGTGTTAAAAGATTTATTCAACGTTCTTTGTACAGTAAGTATGGTTTATTCTTGCTCTTTCTCTTACAGAAGCTGTACTCTTGCTCAGCTCCCTCACACACTCGTTTCAGACAGTACATGAAGCTTGATGCTTTTGACTCGAGTTGGTAAATTGGGTTTAAAATGAAGTTTCTCTGTATTTGTTTCTTGTTTAGAACTGTTTACACACGCTCTGACACACACTTCAAATATACTGCTGTGTTTCACAAATCAACAACCCAGTCGTGCTAATATTCAATACAACAGCGCTTTTATTTGTGATACTTCAGTAAATATGATTAAATCCATTAGCAGAAACTATGGCTTCAGCTTCATTAAAATAAACAATCACTCAATGTTCTGAGACAGTGAAGCTCAACTGGATATCACTTTTATTTTTTGGATGGATGGATATAGACAGAAACCAGTCCAGCTGAAACTTGTTAGCATAAATACCCTGTTTGGTTTGATTGAGTTTGGTTTGTTTATACATCATTAACTTTAAAATGACTCTCAAACAGTTTGTATGATGGCGACGTTTGTTTACCGTTATGAACATTTGACGATATCCATACGGTAATCCAAACAAATGCGATCTACGATAAATGAGCTTCAAACAGATGCTGGAGGTTGTGTGATGTTTCTGAACATTATGTAGCACTGAGTGATGTTCTCCATACAGCAATGAGCTTTTGCTCCACTCATCAGGGACTTTAGTTTGTCTCTCTGTCTGTCTCGTTCAGACACACAAACACACAAACACACACAAACACACACATGAACACATCGCCACCATCTGCTGTTCTATCCGGTAATATGGTAACTTAGCAACTGCTATTTTTTCTCGAAATCTTGCAGTTCTTGCGCAGTGGGACACAATGAATGTTTGTTCTGCAGTAAAGAGCGGCATTGTTGTGATTCAAGAGAAAACATCTTAACACCTTTCATTGGACAGAAGCAGCAGTACAATGTGTGACCGTTTGACTGATGTTTCTGTACATGGATCTTTTCTTAGCATGGCAGAAAGTTTAGGAATAGCAAATAGAGTGTGAAATGAAAAATTATAACAAAAAAACAAAAATATGTGCTTTGATAATGGAAATCATTACAAATGTTATTTATGCATTTATTTTGGGCTGAAAAACATGTGCGTGGTAATATGCAAATCTTGGTGCCACAATATCGGGACTTTTATAGATGGTTACTAAAGTTTTCTGCGTGGTTGACATTCAGAAGAGCTTCTGTGATACCGTAAATTCAGCCCGACTCCCTGTCAAATGTAAATTTTTACCATGTTATCATCTGCCAAGCAAAATCAGTCCAGTCACATTTATAGTATTAGAACCAGTCTCGTCGATATGCCACATAATGTGAATTCTGTGCCATTAGCATTGCCGAAAGAAATGGCAAAAAATAACTTTTTTAAAACACTTCTACCATCCGCATTTGGCTGGAGCGTCGGATAGCCCCTCCCCAAACTCACCCCATTGGCTGAGCCAGTGTTATTGCTGTCGGGCTGCTAGTGTTTCTTAAGCAGATCGATGCTGTTATAATGCCACAGACTTGCACACAGTGTTTTGTAACTGTTAGGAAAATCAGCCTTAAAAATGACTGCAGTGTGTGTCTGCATGTTAAGCTGAAAAAGGAGAAAATACTTTAACACAGTAAAATTACACACATCACCTGTAATAGTGTTTTCTTATCCTGTGGGGCAGGTGTTGAATCAGGCTGTGATGTGTCGAAAAGACCCATGATTAGTGTCACAACACCCCCTAAAATTACAAAGTCTATCAGTGTCTGAGTTATGACCATACATGAATTATCAAGGGCTTTTCCAAAAGCCCCAGCATACCTTCATGCTGTGGGAGAAAGAAAGAGAGAGAGAGAGAGAGAGAGACTCAGAGATGCTGCAGTTGATAACACTCATTTCCACAAATAAATTCAAATCAAGCTCATTGTTAAACTCTGTCTCTGTCTGTCTGTCTGTCTGTTTGTCTGTCTGTTTGTCTAGACAGACAGAGACAAGATAGACACTAGATAGACATTACAGATCTATAGAATTACAGATCTATAGATTTACAGATCTATAGACAGACAGACAATCAGTCTGTCAGTCCCACAGTAATCCCAAAAAAAGCTACAACCACACAGGATATGTCATCTGGAGACATTTGGAGTCGGGCTCTGTTGATTTTGGCCACCTTACCTAGCAAACACCCCAGAAAATTCTAGAGCATAGCAATTTGCTAATAACACCTTAATCTGCCACATAGAAACGTCTTGACAATCACTCAGAACAGCTGAGCATCGTGGATGTGAATTGTATGCGGGTCAGCACCAATGCAGTTTAATATTAATCTGGCTGTCACATCAGCTTTGGTGTCTGAACTAGTTAAGACAGTGAATGAAGGAAAAAAGACAATGAGTGCAGTAATCGCCATCATCTCCGTTATCTCCTGTTTCTACAGCTTGTTATGAGAGCACGTCTGTATAGTGAAGGGAAGGAAAAGAGAGATTATTGTAACAAAGACAATTACAGTACAGTACAGTGAGAATCAGTGTGTTTTCTGTCACATCACTGCATTCAGTCAGCATTCAGGCTTATGAGGGAATCGCTTCTCTGAGCCTCATCTGTGTTCTGTTCCTACAGTCTCTTCAACTGAATGATTCTGTCTGAAGAATGAGAAATCCTGTCTTATTCAAGCCCCTTAACTGTGGGGATTTGGTGACGAGGACAAGACAGGAGAGAGAGGGTTGTCGACTTGGCAGTGTGCACTAGTGTTGATGTACACTCAGTGGGCTGGAGTGTTTCAGTGCTGATAGCATGTCAAACAGAAAATGACAGCAGCTTGCAAGGGACAACAGAAGTCAGTGTGTGTGGAGCTCAGCAGTGACCAGACAGTTTATGAGCGGGCTGTTATATTTTTTACCTTAATTTCTCCAAAGGCATTTCACAGAATTTCCCAGTAAAGACTTCTGAGGTTTGAAACAAACCGGTCAGCTCCAAGATCATTCGAGAAATCTTAAAGTTTGATTCAAAGCAAAGCAAGTGTAACTAAAGGCAACAGTACAAGACTGTGGGACAAATTCACTAAAAACAATTGTGCCCAGTGTGGTTTAGTGTTGTGTAGTAGTTTCCAGGGTCAGACAGCGGATGAGAAATCACTCTTTTTTTAATTATTAATGACGCAGACAGTATGAATCTGTCGTTGGAGATACAAACATCCTCAGTTCTTACCGTCTCACAACATCACATCACTTATCTCCATTCACACACTGTTTATCAACAGAGACTTAAACACACCAGAAACATGAAGATCACTGATGCTACATGACATATCACAAGATGAGCACGACTAGCAAGCATAAGAAATTGTGTGAGCCGTACTTGTGTACATAAAAATGTTACTTGTTTGCCTCATGTTTTTCAGTGGTGAACTCTCTTCATGGCCCAACAGAAAAGGTCAAATAGGCCCTTTAAATGCCTTTTTTACCCACTCAGTCATGTCAATATGGCCTCCATAAATAAGTCACATTTTTAAAAGAACTCCTTTTGTCTAGGTCATCATTCAATCATATCTGGGCCTGGAGAGCTGTGCAGACCTCAGAGCAAGAGTCTGTACTTGCCCAGACAATGGTCCCATTGAACTGTGTCGTCACCCAAATGAGAAGTGACATTACCCATGACCCAGACAGAGCTGATGAGAAGATGAAACATGTCCAGAAGGTCTTCTGATGTCTTCTAGCATGACCTACTGCCATATTCCTCTCATAACAAATCAGCCAGGATTTCAGTAGCTCCACTGATATGAGAGATAAAATGTTTGTACTGTCATCACAAATTATGCAAAAGGTTGGAAATGATTAGGTCAATAATTTTCTTGTATGACTGATTTTCTTGTCAACTACTCTGATTGACTGCAGCCCCACAACTCTGAAGATGAAAATAATATAGATGTTCTTGGAAGTTTTCTTACTGGTGTATTTTGGGGCTGTGGTGCAGTGGTTAGTACACATGCTCTGGATGTATTGAGCCTTGGTGCTCATGTGAGTGATTATTTCCTTGAGTCCCAATCCCATTTCCCAGTCCCTGTCAGTGTCTAGGTGACGTCTCGGAAAGGTTTCAATCATTTAAGGACCAGGAAAGACATACAGCTCCAAATACAGCTTTAAAAAAACATGGCACATGTTTCTGCCTTTGGCAAGAGGACAGTGTTAACTGATAATGATCTTGTAGGAATCTCCTGGAAATCAATCAGCATCCATCCCTGCTGTTGTGAACCTGAGAGTCAGTCATGTTCCATCTATTTCTCAGCTAATTAAAGCACAAGGACAATAGTTAAAGATAACTCAAATATCTAAGCCCGTTTTCTCTTCTGGGGAGCTAATGACTTTTGTTTTTTTTAGTTTTTTGGTTCGTTTTGGCTAATAATATGCAGAGATGCCTTGAAGCACGTTGAAACTGGTTGTGTTGGTGAACTTAACAGCAAATTGCAATGAATCGTTTTTACTAACAATCTGTCCATTACCAGAATGCTGACAGCTCTCTTTTCATATAGATGATGTAATTAAAACAAACAGTAAGCAGGCCCTGTGCTCAGAGCCATCGCCACGACTGCAATAAATTGTGACGGGGCACTGTATGGAGTCCGCGTGACTTCCTGCCACGGTTGGGCATTTTTCTCACACGGTAAAGTAGATCTCGTGTTTCTGAAGCCCTAAAGCTCTTCATCAGATTCGAAAAGTTTTATCGACTTTCCACCCAACAAAGACTGAAATTGACTGTTTTACTTCAAAACTCATTGCTTCAGGATCAATTTCCTGTTTAGTTGTACATTCAGTTGAGTAGCAGCTTGTTTCCCTGTAAATCAGCTTGGTTTGTGTCAGTTGCCTGCTCGCAGAAGTATTGAAGTTTTTTTGTTGATCGTCTGGGAGGTTGTAGCTGCGTCATGACTGGAGGGAAGCATTAAAAAGTTTGAAGAGCTGAGATCAGGAGAATTCAGAGTCGTAACTGCTCTCAGGTGTTGGGAAAGCAGGCCATGGTGATACACACATTATGCAGTACCTGACTTCCCCACACACACGCCGGCCTCCTCTACAGGACGTTATTCATGCTTTGGCTAAATTAATCATCATAATTAGCAAAGCTTGTACCAAGCAACTTTTAAAATAGAACTGACCTCACAGTGATGTAGCACTGTCTGTGTGTTTACATGCGAGCTGTCCTTTTCAGTGTACCTTCTCGAGCTGAGGTTATGGACATGCAACTATTGCATGTTGACCTTGCTCATACATCTTCTGTGCTCTCGTTTAGCTGCAATTTGGCATAAAAAATATATATTTTCTGTCTCACGCCTTGCTGCGGTCGTGTGATTCGTATGTATTAGATTTGAACAGTGTCAGCTGAGCCACAGTGCTGCTCACTTAATTCAACATGTTCTTGGATCAATATCCTGGTCAGATTTTAGAGTTGGGTTGGGGGGGTTATTTTTCTCTGGTTTAGGGTGCAGGATGGGGTTTGTAATAATAATCTGCTTTTTTCCCAAAGCAACAACTCTTATTACAGAGACAATTCCCCACGAAAATCTGCTGTTAAATGTTTTGCTTACGGACATAATAGTGTCGGTTCATGAGTCCGCTCTCGTGGGGTTTGAATCTTTCAGATATTAGCTCAGATCTTTAACTACCACACCAGACCACCCAGGGGCAACCTCTCCCTTTACCCTGACACTGTGGATAACTAACTGTGCTTCTCAGTGAATGAATAAGGCATATATATATATATATATATACACACACACACACACACACTACCAGTCAAAAGTTTGGAAACACTTGACTGAAATGTTTCTTATCTTAAAAATCTTTTAATCTGATGACATTTGATTAAACATTAAAAATGTAAAAATAAAAACATAATTGTGCCAACATATTCATGTCAATTTAATTTTTGTTATTAGAAAACTACAATTTAAAAAAAATGTTTTTGAAATAGATGATTTGGACCAAATAATGAAGGAAAAAAGCAGCCAATAAGAGCGCAGGATAGAGGGGAACTCCTTCAAAACTCTTTAAAAATCTTCTCAGGATGATTCCTCAAGAAACTGAGTGATGGAAAATGTCAAGAAAAGTTTTATAAATTCTAGATGAAGGGTGACTATATTAAATATGCTAGAATATATCCTATTTTACCTTATTTTTAATTTTCTTTAGTCACAACATAATTGCTAAAGTTGCATTTGTGTTATTTCATAGTTCTGATAAGTTTACTATTACTCATAAATTAAAAAAACTTTTTTTCAACTTTTGACTGGTAGTGTATATCTGTCTGGCTTGCCACACACGACAGAAATAAAGAAATTGAGGTAAAAGAATAAAATAAGCAAAAGGTCGTGATTTCAGTTTAACTTTAACAGGTTTGTGGGAAACTAAAATTGTTAACTGTTAATAAGCTGTATTTAGTATATTTACATTTATGCATTTGGCAGAAGCTTTTATCCAAAGTGACTCACAGTACATTTAAGTTATACATTTGTCAGTACGTTGTGCTCCACTGGGAATCAAACCTACAACCTTTGCGTTGCTAATGCAATGCGCTACTAACTGAGCTGTAGGAATTTACATATTTATGAGTATGTTTAACTTTGCTATTTCATGTTTTATGCATATGATGTATATGCTAAACGCTGAACAATAAATGCTTTGATGGTTTTGGAAAGGTGCTTTACAATTAAAACATTATCATTTTATGTAATATCAACAAACTGTGAGAAAGATTTGTGCTGACAGGTGTAGTTAAAACTAAATGTAAGAAAGTGAGATGTATGCAGTGCTTAAAACTTTGCGATAATTATTTACACTTTATAGAGATTTGAAACAATTCTTCCCTTGAACAGACCAGGTACAAGTATTATCGTCTCATCATTGGCTGTAAGCCCAGTAAGCAATCAATCACCCGGCTGCTGTGAGTGGTGGAGGTGGATTGGTGGGAGGGTCTCACCGCTGTCAGCCACACCTCCTCTTGTGCGTCAGATATCTCAGCTCATATAACCTCGTGTGGCAGAGGACAAGGCATCCATAAGGCGGGTGTCATGGCTAATTAACAGACGGTTCCCGAAAATTGGGTTTTAATTTAAAGAAAAATAGGATACCCAGCATGCCCTGCAAAAACCAATTTGGAGAGCAGTGCGTTCTACTGCTCAGTCATGATGAAGTTAATGCTCTCAGAGCCAGTTATCATTCATCAGGGTTGAGAGACCGACTGCTGTGAGATGAACTGATCTGTTGTGTATGAGTATATCAGTCACTCATCACCCTGTTAGTTCAAATCTTTCATTTCATTGTTAGAAGCATTGTAATCAACCTTACCTAAAGGAATAACTCACAGAAATAGTTAACCAAACGTTTTCTATTTCTAAAATAATTTACCCTCATATCATCCATATATGTGACTTAAACATAAATGAAAATGTTTACAAAAGTATTCCATTGCTGTAAGGAAAGGGCCCTAAAATGTTGACACTCCAGAAAGTATATACAGCCATCATAAAAGTAATCCAGAAGACTTGTAAATGTAAATTAATACATGTATTGTAAAGTAAAACAAAAGCTAGTATTAATGATAAATATTATTGTTAATAACAATGCATAATATAATAATGTAAAATTAATATTTAAAACTTCTCTGAAGTTTTCTCTGAAACATGAAGTATTCACATCTCAAATCAATTACGGTGACATTATTAACATCATTATTAACATCTCACTGGTTCTTGCTTGTCTCATGACTAAATGCTAAGAACCAATAATAACTGTATTATTTTCAAAAGGCAGGTTAATAAGCAGTGTGTGTGTTGTACATGATCTCCAATTATACGGCTGCACTTTTCTTCTTGGTATCATGACTCGGTTCTGTTGTTCAGTGATTGTAGAACACTGAAGAACTCCAGCAGCACCATCACATGAGAGAGAAAAGAAATGTATGATTAATTTGTTCAGTCAGTGTAGAGCTTCTGGTTCATCCAGCTGGTCTGTGACGTGCCACTCAGCAGCTTTTGATCAGCTCTGCTGCATGACGCTCGTGCTGAGCGGTCCATGTCTGCGGGCTTCTACTGAAGGTCCAGGTGTCTGATGTGATAAGTGAGTCCTGATCAGTCTGATGCCCCTACAGACTCAGTCAGGGGCCACATCGCCCGCAGTGCACAACCCCTGTGCACTGTCGCCATAGAAGCATGGAGAGGACGCAGGGCATGACCAGGGTTTTAGTGATGGTGGGAGATCAGAGGGAGGCAAGCCACTGTTTTCATATTTTTTTGAAGACTCAGGAAATGCTCACATGAAAGGTCCCATAGAAAAACAGACATACTGTAGTGGAGAACGATCCGTGAAAGCTGGGCTTTTTGAAGACGCTAGAGATGAAAGTGGGTTTTGATGTCACCCACAACAGGCTGTGATTAAAGATCTGTATGGCGGACAAATGTTTTAGTCAACTGTGCTGCAGGGGTTTGTTTTGTAAAAAAAACAAATATCTTTATAACGCTGTCTGTTTATGCAGTATGATCTGTACAGTATCCAGTGGTTCTAGAGCACAATCTCAAAACCTCTTTCTCCTACATCACAAACATGTATCCAGTCACACGAATGAGTGGATCAGGAGTTCAGACTGGTGAGACTGAGTGGAAATGAAGACTGATTTGCATATTCATAAATCTGAATCCTAAATGAAGCGAGTGTGTAGCATTACATTCAAGCTATTTTAAGACATAAAGAAATGATTTTGACAGGAGTAAATGTTTAAATATGTCGTTTTACTGAATAAAATGAATTAAGTGACTACACAGGGCTTTATTACATTAACAGTGTTTGAATTATATTCATATCTTTTGAGCTTCGACTGTCCTGTTTTTACCTGAACTTTATTTGTAACTAAATTTGCCATTATTTTGTCTTTGTCGGATAAAGTTTCTCCTTGATTGAGTTGCAGCAGGACTTCAGAGATTCCAGGAAATCCTCATCCTTATTCATCATCAGAGATTTCTGAAGTTGTTCATGCATAAAATGGTTTACATTTTTTATGCTGTCAAAACATTGATTTTGTTCATTTCCGACTGTGTGTGTGTACTTGTACGTATACCTGCGAATACAAATGATCTCCCCTGGCTTATCAACCTGCTGCAGGTCTTGTGAAAAGATATGTTTAGTTATAAAAAAGACATTGTTCCACAAAGATTTCACTCCCTGCTTCTCATTTAAGATTAAACACAGAGATAAATAGAAGTTATTTGGAAATATGTGCAGTGCATGTCAACGAATAAAGAAAACACAGGCGATTGATCAAAGCCATGACACGGAGAGCTTGTCTCCACGGTGCAGGAGCAGGGAAGAGAGGAAACGCAATACGAGGTATATCCATCATGTCTGAACTTCCGTTATAGATATAACAAACATGAAGGTGAGTCTGGAGAGCTAATTTACCCAGCCTGATTCAATTTAGAAGAAAATTAGCTTGAGAATGTATTATTCTGATTTATTGTTGATAAAAGAAGGGCTCTCTTTGTGTTTTGACCGCAAATGCCATTATTATGTAAAGTATTTCATAAGAAAGTTGTTTCAGGCGTTGTGTGCCGTACTGATTTCATGCAAACGCTGCAAATTCGAATATAAAGCAAATTCATGAACGTAAAAAGCGATGAAACGTTCTCTAAGGCTGTTTGCAAAAGTTGCCCCAAAGTTTCTCGAAACACATGAAAAATGCATGACAATATTGACAGTAATAAATCTGATTTAGAGCTACCTGAATATATACTGTACTCTGCATTCGTCTCAACAGCACAAAATAACCACAAATCACAATACAATTTTCAGCATGATTCCCAACCTTGGCAGCGTGAGCACACAAGATAAATAAAACACGCAGCATCATTATTCATATCTTTGCTTTCTTGCAACACCATCCAGTTTCAATTTACCTCTCCAAGCATGCCAACACTGCAAAACAACACCTGTGCGAATTAAATGATTTATTTTATCTGTATACACTGGAACAAATAACCATGTTCTAAGGCTAGAGGAAATATCTCACCAGATTTTCCTGTTTCTCACAGTGAGACATGAGCAGACAGAGCTGGAGTGAAGGTTCAGCATCTCTGACCCAGATAGAGCTGAGTGGACTTTGATTTAAAAGGAGAACCTAAGATTTGTCAAGACGGTTGAGCAGCATGTCTATTCTAAGTCCCCTTGTTCTCTCTCTCTCTTTTTTATGCACCCTGTGCAAACGTGGTCTTGTATGCTAAAGCATAACGTACTCTGGACTTTTTTAGGGGGTGTTTGGCTTATGGGTTCAAGTTACAGGCAAAGATGATTTTGCTGAGGGAAACATTAAATATGAATTGTAGCTTTATTTATTTAGTTGAATATTGTAGGGTTCCTCACCTTCAAGCCTTGAGATGGTACGGTTCTGCTTCACTAGACAGAACAGAGATGAAGCGACCTCGTTCAAAATCATGTACTTGACAGTGCCATGCATTTTTAAAGGGGCTTGATTAAAAGATTGTAACATTTTAAAGAAACGTCAAATTTCATCCCCTTCCAGATTCAGCATTGAGATTTTTTACTGTTTACTGTGTATGTAGTAATACGTTTACACTCCTTAACATAAAGGTTCTTTACAGCGGTGGCACAAAGGAACCATTTCTGGTTTTCCAAACACTGTTTAGTCAAGGGTATTTAAAAGAACCATTTCTTTCTTTCTTTCATTTTTATAGTCTATAGAACCATTAGTCACTACAAAGAAACTTTTGTGAAATAGAAAGTTTCTATGGATGTTAAAGGCAGCGTGCCATTTCTTTAGGTAGTGTGTTAAATGGTCCAGACTCTTTGTAGATATTTATAGTCTACATTCAGGCTTGATTTATCTTATCAGTTTATTGTTTATTTCCACTAAGTGACTAACCAGGTTGGTAATTTACGGTGGACACATTTAATTACGCTCAATTAGATAAGCAGATGGTTGATTCAGTGCTGTGGATGCAGGACCTGTCATTAACCCCTGTGGCTCTTAAGGTGGACTGTGCTTAAACTGTGTGTGAGGTGGACCGTGTGTGAGAAGAGCTGGACAGAGCTGGACAGCTTTGAAAAAGGTTTACTATACCAACAACTTTTGCAAAGTTCCCATTTAAAGCTGAAGTCCGTAACTTTTGCCTCTCTGTCACCATCTCTGTTTGAAACATAAAATTGCAGGTTACTTTACATACTTTTCTTTACGGATGTGAAGTAAAATTAGGCAAAACTTCCTGATATTATCTGAAATTCAGACCCGACAGTTCAAATTATAAATCATTATTATAAACTTATCATTGTGAATCGGGATAAGGTAAGGAGACAGTTTTGAACACTAATCTGTCATGTACTTGCATGCCTTAACTATTTTTGTTAATTTTTTACCAAAGAGGTTATGCATTACAGCTTTAAACAGTCTTTCTGGAAAACTATAGTTACTCGGTTGCAGGAAGTAAACAGTCAGCTAACTTTTAAAATAGAAATGAGCTAGGCTAGTACTACAAATACAGTACTACACTAAGCTAACATTTAAAAAGACAGAATCATTTTGAAATGCATTTTTTAGATGATATTATTTTAGTCACATTTTGATCTGTTGACAAAGCACCTGGATTACAGTTAGCATACGATAGGTATCTGTTATTGATTAGCTAGACGGATTCCTTCACACTGATTTCTGATGAAGGAGATGAAGGACTCAGTTTCCACCTTGAGATGATTGGACAGATATCAGATATCAGTAATGGAGGCAAACCTCCATTAAAAACAATCAATTCCAGGTGCTGCTCCTTATCGACAAAGCTAACAAGAGAAACTCAGCTTGCGTTCAGAACCCGTGTTTACACAGTGTTAAGATGCAACGCTCTTGTATATAGGCTGTTATTAGCTTGAAAGCATGTGCTTCAGATCGGTTCGGGGGTGATGTGCGAGTGCTGGATCTGAAGGTGTTACACAAGCATTGTGCTGTTGCAGAGATAAATCTGGCTCTTCTATAGAGTTATTTATACTGTAAGTTACGTGACAATGATGTATGCTGAGTGGAGGCTGGGGAAGTGGAGAACTTCTGACATCAGGCCTTTTTGAATGAATTATTATTTGCCATGTTAAACGTTATTAAGCGTTACAAAAAGAACAGTCAATAAAATGTGAAAAGACATATTGTGTTATACTGAATGCGTTTTTCCCATTTGATCAAATTTTAACAGATATAACAGTATATATATAACAGTTATATAGTTCTTAAATCACCACAAATAGCAGTTTTTTGGCAATGTACATTCTGTTGCATTTCTGTAAAGCAGCTTTGAAACAATATTTATTGTAAAAAGTGCTATACAAGTAAATGTGAATTGAATTATGTGTCAAAGCAAACTGCAGAGTTTTTGTATTCAGTTGATTTTGTTTTTGTCATCTGTCTTTGTGTGACAGGCTGGTTTTTGTGCTGCTGTTCAAAAATATACCAAAAAAGTAAGAAAATCACTTTGCGGATTTCATTATTCTTTGCTGAAATATTGCCATGCACTGAGAAAAGTGTTTTGTGTAAATCTTTAGCCCTTGGACCTGCTGGATTGTTCTTCGAAACAGCAATACATTAACAAGAGTCCTCATAGTACCTTTGTGAAACTGGGTCACATCAGGCCTTTGGGTGAAACTTTTTAAATGCAAGTTATGTTCTTATTTTTATAAAAAGCCACGCTACAAAATTAATAAGACAGACTCAGAGTTTGTTGTGCTAATTTGCACTCAAAAGGAAATTGAATATGTGGGTTATAACAGGTGAGAGATATGCACACAAGGGTGTTGGTATGAAGAAAAAATTAGGAATATTTAATACTTCAAAAGAAATATTAATGATGCTTTGTCATCATGACAATTATCTCAGTTTTGCTGTTTTTTATCCCTTTGTTTTGCCTGTAATCAGTTAACATGCAACTTAAAATGGATAATAACCTGGATGGTTATTCGATCACATGGGTGTTGTATAATTTGTCTTGTCTCCTTTTTCTGCATATTTTTCTGATTACCCTCATTTCATCAACATCTTAAAACTTGTACATTAATATTAATATTAATACTTTATTATTATTAATACATTCATATTAATACTTGTTTGTATTTAACACTCGGACCCCCTGCAGCGTGTCCCCTGCAAGGCCGTCCTCTACATCACCCAGTGGTTTCCATTGTGAACTGAGTGATAATCCATCCTTTAGTGCAACACGGTGCGAACATCCATTTAGGTATTTGTACCAGTCCAGCTAAAGAAAAGCTAAAGTTTAATGGCATTTTATAATTGGAAAGCATGTAAATGTTAATGCAAGAAAAGCAGATTCAAACGAGAAAGAGGAAAGATATCCAGTTTGGTGATAATCATGTTTTCATCCTTATTTAATTATCTCCAAACAGCAGTGCTCCAGCCACTGTGACATTTAAAGGCATTTTAATGAACGTTTACATATTTATCTGAATTTAAACTAAAGAGATTGAAAACAAATAGCAGGAAAGCACACAAACAGCTCTTAGTAAAAGGAAATGAGTGTGTGTGGCTGAGGTGTGTAGCAGACACTCATTTGCTCAACACAACACACTGTGTTGCTTTACATTTGATAGGTAACCTCCTCACAACTGCTGTAAAATAGAAATTCAGCTGTCATGAGCAGCTTTCTGTGTTGCTTTAAACAGCAGTGTGATAAAAAACACTGATGCTTAATAAATAACTTTATAATAAATAACTAAGTATTTAATTGACCTTTATTTAAGTATTTTTCTATCAAGTAAGATCGTTCATAAGCTTAATTGTAGGCGCTGAATGTCACAGAAGCTTTGAACAAGGCTCATCCACTCAGAATGTAGAGTCAGAACTGTTTGTTATCCTGTTATCTGTTTTTGTCGTGTAAAACACATTGGCAATGGCACATTTCCCTTGTGTCTGAGAGTGACGGTTTTATGATCCGTCTGGCTTTTGTTTATGTCTCTATTGCACAGTTACTCTTTGCACCGGCGGCCCCTAAACAAATGAGATGAACTGGGAATTTGTGTCAGCAGGACATCCATCCATGCCAGAACTGGACAGTTAACATTATTACCGTTAATGATGTTACACTTGTGGTCATTCCAATCAGGCAATATCCCAAAGAGTCCCAAAACAGAAACTGCCACCATGCAAAAGGAAGGCGAAATTAAACTAATACAATGCTTTCATTGTTGCCTCGGACATAAAAATGCACAGATGTAGTGTACAGCAACACTATTATACAACATGTATGGATCAGATGACTGAAGAAACAGTAGATCAGTATGCCATTCGCTTGTTTGTGTTGAGGGTAATCAGAGAAATAGTTTTGTACAGTGGTACATTTATACAGCTTCAGTGCAGTAAACAACGTACAGTAACTGCTGTATTGCAGTGTTTCACGTTAAGTTCAAGCCATTGTAAATCTTACAGTACAGCCCGGCAGGTTATCAGGTCCATATTGCTGACCCGTGTATCTAGTTATAGCTGTTAAAGCACCATTACCCCGCACTGTCTCCAGCGTTTAGC
The DNA here is from genome assembly GCA_036877525.1 of Chromobotia macracanthus. Taxonomy (NCBI): domain Eukaryota; kingdom Metazoa; phylum Chordata; class Actinopteri; order Cypriniformes; family Botiidae; genus Chromobotia; species Chromobotia macracanthus. The sequence continues at coordinate 1,908,357 of JAZGTH010000020.1, read as the reverse complement.
TCTTGGTTGGGAAGCTCTTGATCTGTCTCTTTGTGAAAGATCAAGTTATTTTCCTTGCTAAAGGGGGTCACAATACAGCAGAAGAGGGAGAAGAAATCTCTGGGCCCAGATTTATTTTCTGTTTAATTACACGATGCTGATTTCTTACAGAACAGAGATGTTGTGTTGTGGCTCTCCTGTGAGCAGCCAGCTGGGAAACACTGGTTCTCCTGCCAGCTGTCAGAACACACACTAAAAAGCTGCTGGATATGTTTAAGATCGCCTAGGAGAACGTTGAGGGGCTCTGAGATGGTTCTGCTTTATGAGTTCTCTTGGCAGTTTTGAAGAAAGAATCAGTATTCAGTTATAGGGGTTTGGTGTGCCGCCCAACTGCAGAGTAATCAACTTCTGCTGAATCTTTCCATCTGAAGTGTTTGGAAGACACGTAAATTGGGGAAGTGTAATTGTTTAAAACCTAAACTGTGTTGTTTTCCACTTGGTGATGTAAAAACAACTGTTGTGTTTTTATTTCCATAAGTGTGGGTGGGAAGATGGAAGGATGGACTGACGGATGGATGGACGGATGAATGGACAGATGGATGGGTAGATGGACGGACAGAGCGATAGATAGATAGATAGATAGATAGATAGTTTTGTTAATATAAGTGTGTTTATATACACAGTTCTGTTTATGTTGTGTAAATATAACAATTGTACATAAGAAAATTGATCAAAGAAAATCATATATATAATTAAGGTTTTTACAATATAATGTCCTCAGCTCTGGGTCACAAGGGCTACAAAGCTTGCAGACAAAAATATACCCTCAAAATATCAGTGACTACAATTAATGGACAGTTGGTGGAAAGTATTTATCTAAATATTTCATTTGTCGTCAATAAAAGCCAAGAACACTCAGGCTCAAGGTAGTTTGAGGACGGTTCTTCTCCGGACACCATTGTTTCTTCTGTACTTTATTTGAACGTTCCCGTCAGCTGATGTAAATGAATCTCAGAAGCTGCTGTCTGCAGCAAGCTCTTCACACTGAAACTCGTTCATAAATCAGATGCAGTGTTTTTGAAGTGTCAGTGAATAGGAGAGCAGTATATGTTAATGGACCTCGTTGGAGGCCTCTAATATTGTAACTGAGTGCCTCATTTATCCTGTGTGCTAACCTTGTTTGTGGTGTTGAAACGGTATGTATTTATACTGTAGTTATACCTCATACCTCAGCATTTGGGTCAGGACAGCTTGTGAATAATTACATTGTCACATTTGCTGTTTAACACAGTCATGCTAACTAGCTGAGACGCTATAAAGCAACAAGCGATTAAAAGAGTGTTTATGTGTTAACCACCTGCGACTGCAACAGACGACATGGTTGCTTTTGTATTTATTTGTGTCGCATGATTTTTTTACATTTGTTCAACATGGAAAACAAGTTAAACCATCCGGTTAGGGAGTTGCATGCTGCATTTACTGCACTGCAGAGAAATCATGCAAAATTCATGGACCACATCTGACAAATCTGACACTAGACTCCAGCCACAGGAAAAGACATCTGCTGTAACTGCCATCAGGTATAGAGAGTTTAACAGCCATGACACACACAGATTAATCTGATCAGGCTAATTTTAGGCTATAAGAACGTTTCCCTAACATTTCATTAAAGTAACAAAAACGTTAAAAATGTTTGTTTGAATATTCTAGGAATGTTCAAAATGTCCAGTTGTTTAGACATTGCATTAACATTATCGCTTGGTTATAAGAGCGCCATTCAAGCTTTTTAAATTCAATAACATTTTTGAAACCTTCCTCAACAACTCCCTTCTGTGATTGGAGAACACAGGAACAAGTGGAGAGCAGGAACTGCAGAGAAATGTTTATGGCCTGTTCTGCCCTTTTAATTATGCCAAACTTTTCCCTGCAGCTCTGGTCCATTCCGATGTTCAGTGTTCCATGTTTCATTCCCTTTGTGATTTCACATACTGTTTCAAGCAAGCAGAAATGAAAATGTTCTTTTAGGCTAGGCTGGATATCTGAAGGGACCGTTACTGAGTGAAAATGAATTGGTGGAAAATCATGGGGGGAGTCTGCCTGCAATTTAAAGTCGACATTACAACTATGAAATCATGGAGTTAGCAGAGCCTGGACTATGTGAGTTCATCTCTCCTGGTGATGAGATAAAAGCAATAAGTTGCTCTTGAGTTTGAAGGTTCAACTTGGTTTTTAGTGTATTTGAATCCCATCAAATTGGGGAGGAAAGTTTTAAGCTTTACAAAAATAAGAGCAGCTCTGTTACTGCTGCATAGAGCGTCTCCGGGTGAATCCGCTAGGAAAGGAGCAGCTGTAAGTTGCTCTTAATTGACTCAGTTGATAGTTAAATGATTTAAATCATTTATAGCATTAAATATGATCGGGGACCTCCTGAATCATGATCGCCATGAGTGTGATCAGCCTCGGTGACATTCATTCCATTAGAGCTAATGTGCACGGGCTTGATGAAAACCAGAAACGGAATCCAGACTCTCACTGGATTTAACAGAAGATTTATGTCATTGTAGCTATTTCTGTCTGTTGTATACTGGCCTGTACAAATGCTAAACTAGACGAGCTTTTCCACACTGCAAATGCATTGAATTATTCAGTATTTTAGTCTTTTGTTTTTAGTAAAATACATAAAAATCTTTGAAACAAGATATTTTCTTAGGAATAAATATTTTCTTATACATTTTCTTATGAATAAATATTGTGTAAGATAGTATGACTTATTTTCAGAGAATAAATCTTAAGTGTATTTTTCTTTCTTCACTGGCAATTTTAGTTTTATTTCACAAGGAAGGAAATACCAAAAGATAACTAAATTAATTTATGCTCAAAACAGGACATAAACAAATTGCCAATGGGATAGGAAATATAAATTAATTCTGTATGTATTTTCTGAAAACAAGTCTCAATAGCTTCAGCAGTTTTGCCTCTCAAGTAAAAGTATGTTGTTTTAAAAATGTTTCCGAAGTGCTCAATCCTCCAGGAGATCTGCCCTTCCTGAAGAGTTTAATTCCAGCCACACAAACCAAACAAAACTCCAGCTGCGTGCTTGAGCTCCCCCTGGTTCAGATATTTTACAAGTAAACAAGAGAGAAATACCAATTAAGAAAAGCATGTTGCAGTGCACACACAATGGAAAGGATGTTATATTTGAAGAAATGTGATTTTTTTTTGGTTCCACATTTGTGTTTGCATTGAAATTAGATTGAGAAAGGAACATCTCTTCCAGACCTCCGATCTTCTTATGTGACCACAGAGAGAGAAGTGAGGACGCGGAATTGAAGCGTGTAATGAAATTGCCTAAAGCAGCTTTGGGCTCCGGAGGGACCTCGCATGGGTGCCGCACTGGACGACCAGCGGCTCAATTTAAGAAGGTTAATTATGAGATGTTACCAGAAGGATTGGAAGGCTTATCACAAAACGTTTGTGCTTGTACGTTAGCTTCTTTCTTTATAGTACTGTTACAATTCACAAGCTTCTGAATAGATAATTACGATTTGCCCACCCTCCCCAACACCTTCTCAGAGTCGCATCTTTACTCTTACTGTGTGGCTTGTTTTTCATCATGGGAAAAAACAACAGTCAAGATTGCTGAACCAAAGCAACAGTTTGTTGTCTTATTATCATTGTAAGAGTGAAGCGAAACAGAATTAGCGCTAAATAAACCGGTTAGCCGCCAGCTGCTGTGCTAAGAAAAACAAGAAAGTAAAGCAGCGTTTCTTTCTCGTTTATTAGCATTCCCTCCCGTTTCACAAGCTAAAAGTGTCACACGTCTTTTGCCAGGGATCAGAGACGTAAAAGCTTTGATTATAAAAGTTATTGTGCTTTCTGAGAGCTAGCTAGTTTGGTTTTTATAATGTTCATAATATGTTTTATAAATTAAGCGTGGACATTCAAGACTCATCCGTCATTATTTATAAAGTGTTGGCTAGGAAACTGCCATTCTTAAAGAAAAAGTGATTTTTCATGCTTGCCTGCTCTTGTCCAGAAGCAGAAGGTTGGCTGTGGTCCGGATCAAAGAGGAAGAGATCTGTTGAACAGAACGAGAGCCCGCAGTTCATTGCTTGCTGTGCACACAAGTGCTCTCTCCCGGCTCCAGGGCTGTTTAACAGAGAAAAGGGAAATTTTACAGCCTTCTTCATTAAATTTAAAGGAGGTGTGTAAAACTGTAGGGCCCGCTGTGAGCCTTTCAATAGGTCCTTACACAATTTAAGCAGACCCCAGGTCAGATACTTTGAGGTTTAAAGGCAGAAGAGTAAATTCTCTCAATTTTAGGTTGTAAGAACGCAGGAATGTTCAAAACATCCAGTTTTTAGACATATTAACATTATTACTTGCTTTTAAGAACATTCAAACATCTTTTAAAATTCAGTAACATTTTTAAAACGTTCCACTAACAGCTTGCAAGAATGTTTCTTTGTACTTTTTGAAAGAAGGTTTAGAGAATGTTAGCCAGCGCTCTGAGAATGTTCTCTGATAGCTGGGTTAGGACTTCATTCGGTCAGGTAGGAGATGGATGGCAGCACACTGTCTGAGCACATTGTCAGTGGTCTGAGAAGGTTCCAGATGAAGGCAGATGAACATCTCCTGTCCTTCCTTCTGCTGTCACATGTGCTTTAAAAAAACTGTCAGTGATAATTAGGGAGAAAATTTTAGACTTATAGGAATTTGTAATGAACAAGGTCTCAGAGGAGCGCACAAGATCAGGTAATGAGGGTATATAATTACCGTGCTGTATATATAATGTGAAGTCTATGCAGTTAGACTATTAAGATGCACTGATATATATGTGTGTGTGTGTGTGTGTGTGTGTGTATTAAGTGGCACAGTTGTATGTTAATTCCATCACAAGATACAAAGTTGCTTTCTAGAAGTTTCACTCTCTCTGTTCTTCTCTGGTGGAACGAGATTCTAGCCTCCACCAGATCTTCTGAGAAAATCACAGCTCCAGCACTAATCCATAACCATATTCAACCATATATGTGTGCTTAATATAAACAAACAAAACAAATTCTGCTTGTTCTTTCTCGTTCTCTTTTCTTTACTTTTGCACAGTTACACTTCTGCTCTACTTTTTGTTTTACCGTAGTTTACTTCTGAAACTCTGTATTGCCGAATTGCAAATATCGTTGCCTTGTGTATGATAAATTGCTTGTGATTTTCCTCCTTTGTGCTTAGAAAAAAAGCAGCTGCTAAATTATTAAATGTTAATGTAAAACTGTTACTCCACAGTGTGATGCAATATCGAGTGCTTAAGAAACCAGGAATGTGCCTCTCTTTTATTAAGTCCATTTGGTTTTCAATGGGAGCAGAAGAATGTTGCAGGCAGGCTGGACCTGAGCACCAGTTTAAACCATCACGGTTTCTCACTTTTAGCCCAGTGCCTCCAGACTACAGCTGCAGTCAGATGTCTGTGTGGATATGAATCACTTTTACCAACCTATGCTGTTGCCAGAAGAACCAAACAGGTGCTGACGGTGTCTTGCTGGTGATGGTGGTTATGTTGTGGGCAGAAAATGTAAGAGACATTTGCCCCATGGGGCACATATCAGGCACCTGTAGAGACATAAACAGCCAGATGGGCATGGAAATTTTAATGTTACTTAGTGACACAAGCACCACATTAACTACTAAGCTACAGCTCAGATGCCTTTTCACTCGTCCAATTCTGATGATCAATAAGAAATGAGCAACTGTTTACAAAGGATATCTACTCTACAATTAGCTATTACTGTTGTCATGCAATCTCTATACTTCAGTAAAAACAAAAAGAATGTTAAAATACTGATTTATAACAATTTGATAAATGCTTCTTGGCTAATGCTTATCTCTGCCTGAAGTAAAAACTTTGCATGTACAGACAGAAAATGACATTGATAAAAAAGCAGATGCGTTCTCACTGTCTCACTGTCAAAACCCAGATTTCCATGATTACAAAATCCAAACCCAAAATTCACTTAACTTTCAGCCTGGTTGCTTTGTGAAGTGGGTGGTTTGTTACCTTGTTGATGTATGTGCCGCATACATTAGTCTTGCCTGTGGCAAGACTAATGTGTGAAAAGTGCAAGGTGACTGATTGTTTCCGAGCCTCAGCCTCCACTCCATCAGCAGATGCTGGCAGACGCCCTCACCATCGAGACAGCAGGGACCCGGAGACCCTCGCCCTGACCCCGCTGCCTGCTGCACTGTGATAGATCATGATGCTCGAATACTCAAAGCGCCACAGAGGCCACAGATAACACCTCCGGTGGCTGAGAGGAAGCTCATGGAGCGGAGGTGGCAAATCCAGTCAGCTGCAGAAAGCATATTGAAATTGCTCGGATGGGTCGTGACTGTATTGAATTGTAGACGGCTAATGTGTGAGGTTTTAAATTAATCGTGAAGAGCCGACCAAAATGCCAGGGGACGTTTTATTCACAGGTGCCTCTCAAGTTATTGACAGAAAGTTGAGCTGGGGAAATTACAGGGTAAATGTCTTATTTCAAAGGAAAAATCCAATATGAGGGTATTATGTTTGTTGAGTAACCGCTGCTCTCTAAAGGTTTTCAGGATTGTTTTTTCTGATCACTGTGAGTGCCTGACGTTCACTGGAGACAGAACTGGAACCACTTAACAGGGAGCATTCTCAGAATGTTAGCTAAAGTTTTTTCAAAGTTATCAAAAACGTTTTTGTTGTAATGTTAGTAGAGCGTTTTTTAAAACGTTAAGTAGTTAGTGAAATGTTTAAAAAATGTTTGCAGGATTAAATTTTGAGTGAGAGTAATGTTTTTATAATGTTTTATAAAGCAATAACGTTAATACAACGTCCAAAAAATGGACATTACGAGTGATCCCAGAACTTTCAAAGTAACATTTTTAATGTTTTTGTTACTTAATGGAAACGTTTTCATAACCTACAACTGACGAATTCTGCAGACCTACCTCTGAAACCGCTGTCACTCTAAGTCTTTTGTAGACAAGGGTAATGACATTTACTCTTTCAAAAGAACGTACTGCGTGGACTTGAAAGGGAATTTCATGGAGTCTGCTGCCAAGCCACAGGGAAAATTCATACCCGCTTTTCAATACTTCATGGACATTAGTCAACTTCAGTCTGCGGTTACAGGCCTAAAATTCTTTGAAAAGACGTCGACTTAACAATAAAAGTACAAAGACTTCTGTAGATAAGTGTCAGGCGAGTGTAACCATGCCAACCAGAGAGTTTTTGTTTCAGTCGGTGAGGTTAATTTAGCTTCAAACTTTGCAGAACCAAAAGCTTTTAGAAGAGACAGGAAGTAACAGACAACTTTCATAATCTTATATTGTCATATTAGAGTGAGGGGCAGAGAAAGAGATCTTAATGGCTTCAGAAATCTTGTCACTCCGAGGCTCTCCTGTTTTCATTTCATCTTCAAATCAACAGCCAACAAGAACACTTTCATCCATTAAACTGGCAACACTGAGGGTTGTGTAGGACACTGTCTGACTTCAAACTTTCTAATTATCAGCAGAAGTCTCTCAGAAAGGTACAGTCAAGCAGCCGCACGTCCTGCATTCATTATATCAGTGGTGACGATGGTTATGAATCCGTATCACACAAGCAGTGTGTTTTGGTCATACTGTATAACCACATGGCTGTGAATCGCCTATAAGCACGAGGATGCAGGTAATAAGGTGTAACAGGTAACATGTCTTATGAGGAAATGTTGTAATGGAATTGTATTTATTGTATTTTGGGATGCCTCTCGCCCTGTCAGAATTGTTGAATGGAGATAACTGTTGTATGAACGTAAGCAGTTATTGCTTTAACCAGCCTTTGTGCAAGCACAGTATCTGAAGTGTTCTGTAAAAAAGGTTTTATTGCACAATTTGAGCTTAAGAAGCAGAACTTATGGTACAGCTGATGTCAGGTTTAATAGCTGGTCAAAAATGTATTGGTGTATTATGAGCTTAGCCAACAATTTTAGAGATATTTGTCTTCCTCTGTCTTCAGATAAATTGGTCTTTTATGACTGAAATAGCTGCCCGGTGGGGTTGCAAAGATGGCCGCCAGAATTTAGAATTTACCATTCAGTACACAGACCTGTCTTCTCAAAAGAGCACATCACATCTTTTTAATATGAATTTTAAGTTTATCTTTTAAGTTAATTACACCAGAGCAGGCAGAAATAATTATTGTTATGGGCAAATGTATTTTTATTGATTTATTTTTTATAACTTGGTCAATAGGTTTGAAACTCCAGTTTGGAAAAATGACTAACTGGCTGTAATAATGTTAATGACTCGAGGCTGCAGAAGCGGCGTTGTCTTGATTTTTTTGCTCCGTTTTGGCAGTTTGTCATGATTAGACAGTGACAGATCGATGCTGTCAGTCTCAATCAATATTACACACATGATTCTCATTAAAACACTCTCCAGATCCAGGATGACACTGATTATTCACTTCTGGATTTAATTCAAATGAACAGATTTCAGAAATGAGCTGAAAGGAAGGTGACATGAACAAATTACAGTTACACTAATCTGTGTTCTTTAGGGATGTATGTATGTTGCTTACAAATGTTAATAAAATAAATTAATTGATATGACAATGAATTCATATAATCAATATGTTTATCAATAAATAAAAATGACCTAAGACATTGTATTTTTGTGGCAGATGAAAAGGACATTATGAAAACTGGCTTTAGAAGTAAATACAATATATTGTTTGTTTAATTTCCTCATCATTGCATATATACCTGTCACCAGTCCAAACCAATGCATTCTGCATTTTACTGAGTTTATGTACAGGTCAGGAGACACAATTAAGTGTCAAGGTTTTTAACGCGTCTTTTAATATAATGTATTGCACAAAGTGAATATATTGACAGCCATATTAAAACTCAGAAAAAATCTATACCAGAACTCACCAAGGTTGTTGCTCGTTGGTGTATTTCATAATTACATTAGAAAAATGTTTTGTTTGGGAGTTCCCACATAATTGATCCCCTGATGTAAAACAAGCATTGTGTGTCTGAATGGGTTACTGGGCCCATATAAACCAGCTTGGTCATTCTGGGCTTTTTCAGAAGGATGTTTTATGAAATATTGGAAAATAAAGACACATGAAACATTATTGTTATTAGAATTAAATGTACACATGTAACATTGTTTTTGCACATAATCTCCACTTTCATATTTCATAGAGCTATTTTCTGACACACTTAACACAATTATAAAACCAGCAGTGTGTCTCAGGTCCAATAATCAGCCAGTTTTTATTTTTTAGTTTATTTATTTGAGTTTCATCAGGAGTTTATTCACAATTGCTGCAGTCTCGGCGGGACTCTTAAGCATCAGCGCTCTTCTATAACTGCCTCGGCAGTGTGTATCGTGTTTAAACAGATTATGCAGTTCAGCTCAACTTGTCTTTGTTCAGACAGGCAGGCAAATGAGATTTTGGGGTATTTCTGACTTGAGTCTGTTTAGCTGCTTGAGTATTGAACAGCAGACAAAACGTTTCAATTTTTTTACTGATCCAAAACGTTTTGTAAGTGCTTAAAATTTGAATCAATTTTTGAAGAAGTGTGTTAGTCAGAATGCATTGAAATCCATTTTCAATCTGATCCAAAGCATTTTATACATGGACAAATTTCAGATCAAAATGTGGATGGACATTGGCAGACACAATATTTTCTGTTGTTGTATTTTTGGTCCTCTAGCTCTTCTCATGTGGCAGCTACTTTCAGTTGTTGTAGAAGAAAGTATTTTTGACACTGTGCAGATTCATAACTATGGCAACCAATGTAGATAGACCAGTAGACTGTCTGAACAAGTATATCCAATTTCAAGAATCGCAATATGGACAGTCAACCCTAAAAATGTATTTTATAAAGAAAACAGAATTGTATGGAGTGTAAACACAATTCAGATTGTCATTTGAATCCTACATGCTTACGGTAATATATATTTTTCTGCTTACTGTTTACAGTACATTTCAGCCTACAGTATGAAACAAGCTAAATATTCTTTAAATCTTTCTGCTACAGTTTTGTTTTCAGCTGTTGTAAAGAAGCGCTTTAAAGAACAGTGTTAATATGGTGAGAATTTAAATGCAGAAGACGCCTCTGTGTGTTCAAAGCAGACTTCACATTACAGTGAAATTGATTCTCTGGTGACTCAGACTCAAAGCACAAACTATATAGAGATAAGTGGTAATTATGCATCATCTGTTAGTGTCACGACTGTTGAGGTTATTGTGAAGTAACGCTCATGGACACTTATTTAAAAGTTACAGCAAACTATTGATTTAATCAAAAGTTTTAGCTCAGAACATGTTAAAATGTCTCAGCTGAGGTCCAGTAGGCCTTGCGCATGATTCAGGACTATTAGAGCTGTCGTCTCATGGGAATTCAGGTTCGAGTTTAACCTTGGTCACGCCCCCTCACCTCTACTTTCCTTTAAAAATAATATACGGAGTATAATATCTTTCCATTAGCTCCATAAGTCTGCAGTTTTTTATTTTATTATGTTTTGCAGTGAGGAGTGACAAACAGGCATTTCTGAGTGCTGTGCTGGTTTTTTGCTGTTTAGTTTTTTGGGAGGAAAATAATGTTTTAGCCTGGGGGCCTTCACATCTACTTCCTGTTTGTTTATGATTAATGTTGTAATAAAACACCAAAAAACCCTGAAGTCTGCTTTTAATAGCTCATGTAATTAATGAAGACTGAAGACATTTACTCATTTGCATTTAATCACACAAGCTTTGACAGTTTTACATTTTGATTAATGCAACACAGACTCACTTTAAAGGAAATAAGAGGAAATAAGAGAGGTCAAAGTTTTGAGATACACTCCTGATTTGTAAGAGCCGCACAAACATACACTGGAGACGCTAATGGGACGCAGTTTTAACTGCAGGGTCAGAAAGGGCCAGATTCTGTTCTCTTAGTTTTAAGAGATGCTGAAATTGAAATAACATGACAGATCAGTGTTTAAGAAACTGCATCCTCGTCAGGGTCTCCTTACCTTACCCTGATTCATAACTGTAAGTTTATAATAATGATTTATAAAGAGCTGTCGGGTCTGATTTCACAGAAAATGTCTGTCTGTAAACAGAAAGAAGATCCAGCTACTATATCACATGTGCGGGTGCTGTAGATGGTGCAGCGTTTGTAGCTTGTTTTCAGAGCAGTGTTTCAGAGCTTGTTTTCATGTTAATAACCCTGCAATTGTGTTTTTTAAACAGAGATGGCAGTGGAGAGACAAGCATTATGGATTACAGTTTTAAATGGTGGATACTAATGCCTGGCGTGCAAAGAGTGCTTAAAGTACTTAATAATATCAGCCCAGAACAGAAATAAATGTTGAAGTTTGTAAACAAACATGAGGTCAGACAGGATTTGAGCGGAGTCAGTGTCAGCTCATCTATCAGCATTAACATGCAGACGGCCCATTCAAGGGCATGAAGACCCACAATGCATTGCTCAGGAGCACGCGTGGACTATCAGCAGCTCTGAAATGACTGAATTGTGACTGTGCATCCATCAGTGGGGCACCTGATGATGTTTATCTTGAGGATCTGAAAGTGAGTTGGAGGGGTGAGAGACAGTGTAGGTCAGACGCTACCCAGCTAACAATTTTAGGTTGTAAGAACGTTTCCTTAATGTTTCTATTAAGTAATAAAAATGGTAAAAACGTTTTTGTATTTAAAACGAGTTTAAAAGTTCTGGGAACATTTAAAACTATTTTAAGACATAATAAGTGCTAAAAATACGGAAAATGTGAAATCACATTAATAACTCATAAAATCTGGAAATTGACGTGAAGAGTCATAAATTCATATTTTTTAAGTCAGTATAACTGTAGTCATCGTAATTTTATTCTTGACTTTCAGGTTCTGTAAAGAAGATGAAAGACAGCACTGACAAGTGTTAGACTTCAGTAATATAGAACATTATTAGCCTGATATATATATAATATATATATATATATATTGTTTTTATTATATAAAATACATTATTTCTAATTGTATATTTGGTTTGAATGCAATGACAGAATGTCCTACACTCCTGTCAAACTATTCATTTGCATACATCCAGGCACATCCAGGCACATCTTCAGTCGTCAGTGTTCATGTGTTGAGGAGATCATGGCTTTGGAGATCACTCTGAAAGGAGGGCGGGATCTTAACCTCTGCTCACCCTACCTCTAAATAAAAAAGACTGAATCAAAATTCAAAACCAGATTCAGCCTGACATTATTATAATGACTTTGTTGCTGTCAGTTAGTTTTAAGTGACTATTCTAGGTTTTTACAATGTAAGTTAATAGGAGATTTTCAGCCTTAAAGAAACAAAACATATAAAAAATAGCTCACCTGAGGCTGAAATTGACTACAAAACAACATTTGAATAGTCTGTAAGTGTTTCCAGCTGAATGAATTGTAGTAAACTGTGGAGAAGATGATAACTAGAGGAATTTTATCACAGCGTGTTTTTGCAAGCATTGTAATTATAATACACAGCTATTAAATAATGTATGAATGAGCAGTTTGTGTGTATTGAAGCATTGTTTATGCATAAATCTACATAACAATGCCAACACAAACATAAAACATAAAAAAGATCATGACAATCTTGCTTTCCAAAACAATCTTACTCTTAAAATAATTTTTGATTAAGTAAGTTTATGTCTCAAACATGCTCAGAACATGACCTTTATGAGAAATATTAATGAATGACTCCTTTTATTCACCAGATTTTATTTATGAATCTGATTTTATTTGTCTAGTATAAGATGATGATAATGAAATTCCTCACATGAGAAGATTTAAATGAGATTTCACGGGTGTATGAAGACACGTTCTCTAGAGTTTGTGAAACACAGTGAGATTCAGAGTTTTTAAAACGTGAAGTGGTCACTAAAAGCTTTATCGTCTTTAATTACCATTCCAGCCTTTTCTGGGACCAGAAATACAGAATCAAAAACAGAGATATACACACATAAATCAGAATAAACCTGTAAGGTCACGCGTTCAGTTCAACAGCAGAAGACAAGCTGTGTGAAGAGACATTTATGCATTTAAGAGGTGTGAAGGAGAGCATTTCACCCATCCGTAGCTTCAGTCATGTGCAGTTGACTGCCGTGGCAACATAATCCCACAGAGCCTTACAGTCACGGGCTGGGTGACAGCACATAGAGGACTCAGTGCTCTTGTATCTGTCAGCTTCCAACTCACGGGTTAGTCAGAAATCCAGAGCTTTCAGCGTTTTCTCTATAATGTGTTTTTCTCTACACCAACAACTTAATGCTCCTCATATCCAACGCAAGAGCGAATTCTTTTACAATTTTTAAGAGCACAAAAGACCATCTCACAGCTTCAGATGTTTATTCTGTGAGGAAAGATGTTTATTCTGTGAGGCTTCTGTGTGGTTAGTTAGTGTCAAAATATGCAGTATGCAACCAGACCCAGCTGTATAGAATACAGTCAGAATACAGTCTCAATGGTAAGGGCTGTGGGTGGTTACCAGGGTGTTGCTATGCAGTTTCTAGTGGGTTCTTGGTGACTGCTAAGGCATTGCTAAGTGCTTGCTGTGATTTTCTGGTTGATTACTTGTCCAAAAGTTCAAAAGATTTAGGTTCCTACTTCAGGTCTGTGGGTTTTTTCACACACATTTTGTTATAAATCAGGCAGAAATCTTCGACAAGTAAAAACACAACTAACACGCTGCATGGTTTCAATGATCATTCATATTTTTTGCACAAACGGTATGGGATGAGTTAAACCACAAAGTACATTCAGGTTACATTACCCAGCCTGATGTTTCATGGTGTCTGGAGACATCTTGATCTTTGAAATCCACTCAGCCCTTTCAGAAAATCTCGGGTCAATGGCAATTTGTTTCTCCCTTTTGTCAGAGTTTCCCGTTGACCTTTAACCAAAAGAAAAATTCATTGCAGCGTTTTGTCTCTCCTTTGGGTGAATGTGAAAGCACTCAGACAGGCTGATGGTGGACATCACATGTTCTTCTGGGTGAAAGCTTGAATCCTGATGGGACTTCAGAGCTTTTAACTGCAGCTGGGACTGCAGCAGGTCAGGTGGCACGTTATGATGGAAGAAATGGAGAGGCTTTTGAGAAACGTTTCTGACTGCACTTGTTTTTTATTTAAAGTTCATCACTGCCAGGTTGACCAGCCAATAGTATGTCTATATATCTGTGTGTGTGTGTGTGTACAGTACATGAGCAAAATGCAAATCATAATGCTAAATGTGCTAAACGTAACTGTTAAAACAGCTTATCTTTATCAGCTAAACAGGAAATAATACTTGTCCGGCCTCGTCCTTCATTCCTGCAACATCTGGACAGATTCTGGAATGACGGCTTTCATTGAGGATACAGCGGTTAATTATCTGTCATATGGCTGAACAGTCATACAGACATGATGGCCTTGTTTTATATCCGGCATATGGCCGGTATCAGTATGTGCCAGACGGAGCAGGACGGGAGCCCATTGACCTCTGGTTTCTCTACAGCTTTTTCCCTCTCTCTAACCTTAACCATCAGCTGAGTCATGAGTGTATAAATGCTGAATTTCTGAAAGTTTAGAAGAGTCCATTAAAAACTCCACTTGTCCACAAATGTTGGTTAAACAGATTTTATTGTTATATCAATCAGAAAGGACAAACTCATTGATGAATCCTAATTGCTTTACATTTGAATGTGTAACTGTAAATTTATTTGTGTGATGTCATACAGTCACATTCGTTTTTTCTGGGTGTGATGTCATACAGTCACATTCGTTTTTCTGGGTGTAATGTCATACAGTCACCTTAGAGTTGTCTCTGGGTGTGATGTCATACAGTCACCTTAGAGATTTCTCTGTGCATGATTTCAAACTGTAATGTTGTTTTAGTATAGTTGGATCATCCTGCTCTGAATTTCCTGTGCAGATGTCATGTCCTGCATCTTTAAATATGTTTGGCAGGAGTCTGTTGAGACAGTACATCGTCTGTGTTACAGAGCTCTGAGTGCTCTGCTTTTGTGCTCTACACTGAGCAATACAATCAATACACGTCCTGCCTTTTGCTGCTTCATGCATTTCAAGATGCCCAAGTGAAACACAATGACATTGCATCAGCTGAACAACAGAACATGCCGTGTTGTCTGGGCTGCACATTTGCTGGCAGGTTTTAACTTTCATGCTTTGCATTTTAAAGTAGCTCACAACATCAGCCTGTTGTTCTCAACAGTGGAAACAAACTCAACATCATCTTGTGGGAAACCGTCAACTGCAGGTCGAATTTTGTGTCTTTTAAAATCTAACTCTGCTTTCTGAACTGCCCTGTAGTGGACCCCACTGGAACTGCCCAAAAATCTGCCCCGTTTCCTTT
This sequence comes from Chromobotia macracanthus, assembly GCA_036877525.1. Taxonomy (NCBI): domain Eukaryota; kingdom Metazoa; phylum Chordata; class Actinopteri; order Cypriniformes; family Botiidae; genus Chromobotia; species Chromobotia macracanthus. Next base: position 1,892,976 of record JAZGTH010000020.1, on the reverse strand, counting down.
TGATTTCCAGCTAGCGAGCTCCTACATCTGCAAGGAAAATACATGAAAGAGGGTTTTGGCCTCATTAGTGTAAGGTTTTAAATTTTACGTTTAGAAGTTTTTTAAAGCTTTATGTACTGAAATGTTTTATTAGGATAATGTTTGCTAATGCGCTCAACAGTAGTTCCAGTAAACAGTGGAATGCAGTTCGGAAATTCGCAGATGTGGATCCAGCGATCTCCCGCAGGCTGTCAGAACAAACTACAGTATAAGATAATATACTATAATACATGGTTCTTATTCTCTTTTCATTCCTAAATAACATGTAGGCAATCACCATGTGTGTTAGTACAGCACCACTGGCAAGTGCATTGTGTGCCATCATGTACTTTTCTTTGTATTTTCAAAACAAAACTTGAAAATGGAACCGCAATTGTTGTTGTTTTATTTCAAGTAAATATGTAAAAAAGATTGCATACTGATGTATACCATTAGACACATCCCTAACATACATGAAAACACAACCAGGGTCTCATACATTGTTTATGGGAGAATGCGCATGGGATTTTCTGTGGTGTGTGCATGTGTAAAGTGGTTTATATCCAGCTTTGGCAGGCTGTATTACTCATCAGCTTTAATTCATTATCCTGCCTCAAATCTCTTTCAGCGTTTTACTTTGAAACCCATCCCCGGTTTAAACACACACTCTAAACCTTCTCACCTAATCTCTCGTGTTAATGTCTGATGTATGTGATACATGATTTAATGGTTATTTATAACAACATGCATAACGATTGCCTATTGACTTCTTTTTAGAGTGACCTTCATAAAGCCGAAACCAGGAGACAGTTTCATACTGAGAGAGATCTTATTACTTATTAATTTATTGGCTTGTTTCATCCTGCTGAAATATATTTTTAATGCAGGCAACAAATCTAGTGTGTTAAGATGACGGATGCTGTTTCAATCGTTTTAAATTACAGGGGAGAATTTTGAAGAGAATAACATGTTTCAAATGAAGAGAGAAAAACAATTACAGAATTTACATTTATGTTTCATAAAGGGTTGACTAACAGCATTAATAAACATAAGAACCCTGTAGAATATTTCTGTAGCTTAACTGATGGTACTAACTAAACCAAGGTCACAGGGTTGAATCTCAGGGTATGGCCACATTCACAACATGTATGCCCCTAAGTGGCTTTGGATAAAACCTTCTGCTGAATGTAAATGGGATCTTGTAACCTAAGTTAAATGTGACCCCAGAGTGACATTTAGGTGGTGCAGGTTAGATGTCTTTAGAGTGACGTTCCCTTAACACATTCACTTACAGATGTGGCCTCTTGATTTGAATATCACAAAGCATTATGCTGTGATATGAAAGTTGTAAGGGGTCTTCAGTTTTGACAATTGAAAGGGTCTTTTGAGTGCAGTGCACTCACATTAGGCTCATTATGTTTTTGAACATCACTTCCTTCCCTGTGTCAAATGTCAGTGAACAGTGACATCGCTTTAGGCTGTTCGTGGCATTTAAGCAGACAGGGAACATCGGAGAACTGCAGTTCTGCTGGTTACTGCCTAGTACAAGCAGCTGCTGTAGAGGGATGCCAGACTCTTCATTTGAGGTGTGCGGAGCAGCACCAATGATCAGTTCATTAGCAGGGAGGATGTATGTGCTGTGTGTTCTTAAAATTCACAGGCTGATAATAGCAGGCGTGGGTGAAGAATCAGACAGGTGGAAACAGAGCGCCGTTTCAAATCAAGTCATGTGAAGCTTTATGTGATGAAACTGTGGAAACAGAGACCCTTATAATGTCCTTTCACAAGCCTTTAGGGACCTCTCTATCTCTCCATCTGCCAGAAAACAAATCCCATTACAGACACTTTATATACATGCAAGACAACTTAACTTGTCTATTAATAGCCACAGCAAAACACACAACATTATGTTAGGATATAATCTACTGTTAATTCATCATCAGCATTGTGTTGTGAAATGCAGATTAAGAAACACAACAGATTCAGAAACAATGCAAAAACACTGGGGGTATGCTGGGCAATGGAGAGACAGAGAGAGAGTCAGTCAGTCCTCACTTTATTTTTTAGTGGGACACTTATGAAATATTCCATAAACCTTTCTGTGCTGCTGCATAATAAAATTTCAGCTGTCTCAAATTGGGTGATTTTTGACTCAGGATAAAACAAAATGTCCGTCTGTGCTGTGTGCACCAGTCAGACACATGGTGCCAGCATGCCGTCTCCTCAGCCGATGCTCCGCTGGCGACAGTTGTTCTCTCTCACTGAGGTCTGGGGACATGGTGAGGAGTGGCCTCCTGCTCGAACGCGATCTCTGGAGTGCCGCGCCCCAGGGCGAGGACTAAGGCATGCATGTCACAACTTATATCTGTCCTTCTGCTCTCTTCCTTACTGTCACAAACTTACTGCTGTGTAAGACATCAGTCTGGTCAGTTGCCACTTAGCTGTGGAAATTGCGACTTGCAGATTTTAGGCATAACAGAGAACTTAGAACTTAGCCTGAGGTGCAACAGTGGCCTAGTTTCAGAGAAAGCTAAAAGTTGAGCTCCTTTAAGACTTCAGGCAGATGACACAGGGGTGCAATCAATCGTTTGAAGATAATCTGACCCAGACTGCGCAATTTTTGAACAAGCACACGCTTGATCAAACAAGCACTTCACCAGATGTATACTTGAGGGATGCTGTTATTAACAGCACAGGCTGCTGCCGATGAAAAGCATTCTGGGTAAAGCGTTCATATTTAGAAGAAAACAAAAAGCTTGCAGCATCAACTGTGGGTTGTTGTTAATGCCATGACAAATGAAAATGAATGAAAATTCTCTTAAAGAAAAGACACATGAATTTTGAATGTGCATGGTGTGCACATGAATGTGCAAAAACACGTGATCACATATGGGAATTAACATGGGATTCACGCGAAAATGTTCCCAAACCACACATTTCACATCTGATTACATGTGTTTGCACATGTGAAATTCACGTTGTTGTTTTTTTTGTAAGGGTTTACATGCTGCAGTGTGCAATTCTTCAAATGAAGGAGCACAGCCCGGTGCATGTGTTAAACCACAGTGATGCGTTAACACACGTACTGACGCAATGTGAAAATTCATAAGAAAGATACAGAAACTGCAGCGACCGAAATGACAAATCAATAAATCCACTCATCCGTTTTCTGATGGGGTTAAAGCAGCATTTAAAAGCACTGGATAGAGGCTTATGAGAATTATTTTTCATCTTTGAGAAAGGTCGCGGCTGAGAAAGGTCAACGTCTATGCAGAGGGCTCGCGTTAAAAGCTGCTTTAGCAGGTGAGAATATAATGAGGGTTAAGACCTGAACTGAAGAACAGTTTCTGTCAGAACACATAAACATAACCATTAACTGTGATGTTTAAAACCACTTGGGTGAAATAATGAGAGAAAAAATACTATAAGGACAAAACAGCCTATAAGAGCTTGGCTTTGCGTAGGCTACTGTACATTAGCATAAGCTTTAAACTTCTTAACTCCATCCTATAGTCATGCAAGAATGTTTCTGTCTGCTGGTGATCTTATCTTTGCATGTAAAAGTTAAAGTGTTTTTGCTGAGTATGCATGCACATAGAAGCTTTCCTTATTTAATGAATCTTGCTGTATAAAGAACACATTACAATAAAGGAAAAAGCTAATTAAGAAGTTTGAGTTAGTAGATGCGATAAGCAGGGAAAATTAAAAAAAAATTGTATAATGACTGAATTTTGAGATCTATGAGGCATTAATATCCATCTGTGTGTTCAAAAGATCCTATTGTGAAACATGATCATAATTTTAAGTGTTCAGAATCAGTGATGTGCTTGATTCATGATGTCAAGAGGAACCAGAAAAAAATTATTATGTTGCTTTTATTTGACTTTGTGAAGGAACGGAAACAATCTGAAAAGCAAATCTTTAAAATTAACATTTTTCGCGCTGGCAGAAAATGGCCTACAGTGGTTTTATTCATATATGTGCTGTTTTAAGAGCCCCGCTAGATTTACTCACCAAACTGACAGTAGAATCTTCCTGTACTGTACTGTATTGTATACCCTTCATGCTGCAGAGATGACGTTGTGAGATGTAAAGTTACCTGCAGTGAGAACCAAAGATGTTGGAACGGTCCCTGACTAAACAACATTTCCATGTTGTCCATATATGTCATGAGAATGGCATACAAGCCCCAATCCCCGTTCTTAGGCGAAACCTCACATTTACACTTAACCTAATCCTGCAATGCTGTGGGAACCTTCAGCTCAGAACGTCTCGTCCTGACTCCTCTAACATGAGTGTTACATCATCACAGATAAGATCCACTGAATGCTTGTGCTGCTGTTCTGAACTGCTGACTGAGACACAGCAGTCTTTGTATCTGTCTCTGGAGAACAAACAGCCCCACACGGTCTCATTCTGCTGCCCTTTAAACACAGACAGAATCAATATCACGGCTTCAGAAGAGAAGTCTGTACTTTCAGACAATTTTAAGCATCTTAGCCCTCACTTCTAAATGACAGGCTCACTCCAAACTACTTCACCAGCCCATCTAACGTTCTCAGAGCATCGGCTAATGTTCTCACAAAAGTTCTCTCAAAATCCTTAAAACATCCTTGCAGTAACGTTAGCGGTACTTTTAATATATCATATATCAAAACATTATTTTTAAGTTGTTAGTGTGATTGTAACCAAGCAATAACATTAATACAACGTCTAAAAACCCAGCTAACAGTTTTATGTTACAGAAACGTTAAAAATGTTATTTTGAAAATTCTAGGAACATTTAAAACGTAATTTTTTAGACATTATATTAATGTTATTGCTGGTTGTGAAATTCAAATTCAATTTTTTTAATGTTGTATTGTTTTTAAAACGTTTCACTGCATCTCAGATTTTGAAATGCAGAATCCTTTGACTGCACACAGTAACAGTCAGACTCAGCTTTTCCTCCAGCCTTCCTCTGCCGGAGAAGCTGAGATGTATGTAGCTGAGAAATGACAGCTGCGTGACAATTAAAGAGTTCAGCCATCAGCACACGCCACTGGGGGAAATTTTCTTGGCTGTCAAATGGCTTATTTTATTCAACCACCTGGCAGTGACTGGAGAGCAGACAGTGGGTTTAAAGGCCAGAATGTTGGATTGTTTTAACCCGTTTATTCTTACTTAGATCTGATTATTTACTGTCTCTGGCTGAAGACCTGCATATTGTTTCATTCACCAGTGGAAGTGGCAGTACACGACCGCAGCAAATGTTTAAATGCGCTGCTCCCCGACTGTCAAAGCAGTGATGCAGCATGGTTGGTTTTCTCTTCAGAATGCTTGTCTTGTTTGAGGCAACAGAGATGGTGTGATCTGTATTTTGACCGTATCATGTCCAGATAATTACATTCGTAAGTTATAAATGAATCATTTAATTTATCATAATTATATAACATATTTATGTCTGCTTTTTGGATAATTAAGAGTGCATTGTGGCATCATAACAAACCTTCTCTCAAACCTTCCTTTACTTTAATGCGAAAAATTCTATTCAAATTACAAAAACTATTTTTACATCATTTTAGTATTTGTTGTAGCCGTTAGTTTATGCTGATTTTAATTAAAAATATTTTATTAAAAACAATGGGATAATTATAGTTACAAAAGGAGGGAGGGGACTACTGGTACGTGTGTTGGGCTTGTGATCAGAAGGTTGCTGGTTCAATTCCAGCACTGGCAGGTAGTAACTGAAGTACCCTTAAGTAAGGCACCTAACCCTCAATTGCTCCCCAGGCACAGTAATGTGCTGCCCACTGCTCTGGGTGTGTGTGTGTTCACTCCTCACCAGTGATGGGTTAAATGCAGAAGTCATATTTTGGGTATGATTACCATATCTAACAAATGTCACTTTCATGTAAATATTGTCACAATGCAAATAACCTAATGACTTAATCCTAAAGTGAATTTAAGAAAACAGAATTTCTTTTCTTTCTCTCTCAAAAATAACCGGCCTTGTTCTTGACAGATTTTGTATCCTTAGGAGATTTCTTCAAATCTGGGATATTTCAGTATCTTCTGCACTGACAAGCACATTCCAGTAGTGATCTTTGATGCTGGATGTTTCCAAACACAGCATATCTGCAACCGATTGCATCTTTGTAAAACCTGTAGGATTTGTAAGAGTGCGTTCTGTCAGAGTTTGCATTATCAGCCTTCAGTTTCAAATGCGTGCGGCTCAACTGTTAGAGCATGTTGCAAGCAACACCAAGGTCATGGGTTTGATTCTCAGTGTTCTGCTGAATACTGAATTAGATTTTCATGAATGACCTGCTTTAGCAGCTTCATCACTTAAACAGTCAGACTAAAGAAGACGTATGTTCATAGTTCATACAGGGAATCAGGAATAATATGATTGTGGTTGAGTATTTAACCTATATATATATATAAATCTAGATATAAAACACAACGCACAAAAAAAGCAAAAAATTGCATCAAGGTGGCAATTAAGAAAGAGTCTTTGCACTCAGTTTGTCCAGTTAATGGAACACATATTTCAAAAGTAGAGATTTTCAAGGACACAACCATCCATGATAATAACCGTGAACATTTCATTGATATTTTTAAGTGCATGGCCAAAACAGACTGAATCATAGCTCTTAGTAATCTAAAGTGTATGATTCTTTCATCCCAGTATGTTCCAGCATGTCATAAATGCAACAAATAAATAATGCATCAACATGATGGTAACGCAAATCTCAGAGAGTAACAGAAACCCAGAGGATGATACATTTCTGCAGCACAATCAGACTTCCTGGGATGTCTTTGAAGGTTATGCACCCTAGAGAAATTTATGATGACCACATCTTGATTTATAACCACTGGTTGGAGAGTGTAAAGCATGAGAAGGTTTTTTAAGTCAACCTTGACATTTGTGAAAAAAGGTTTCAAAGGCCACGGTGGCAGACGAGAGGGCAGTGAGATGTTCAAAGTGAGGCTCCAGGAATTTCTGCCCGAAACGTTTTGCAAGCCCTAGTGTTATTCTTTCTTGTTTGTGCTTCTGTTTCTTTAGCTGGAGAGAAGACTGTTAAGTGTGACACGGCATCAAACTTCATTTTCTGTGTGCAGGGTTCAATTATAGAAGCAATATTGAGAGAGCAAATTGCCCAATTAGACAGAGGAACCGTTAAAACATTGTGTGCGGGACTCTTAAGTGGCTCTTTCGTCAGCTGAGAAGCAAGACAAACAGTCATTGAAAATGTGTTTCTGTGGTTATGTGTGTGCTTAACACACACCCTCAGCTTCTGAGCTTTCATTAGATGTCCACAGAGGAATGAAAGATTGAATGTTTTAACTGGTGAAACAGCAATAATAAACTTATTACCAGTGGAAAATGTCTGAAAAAGTGCCATTGTGTGCAACGCCCACTGCCATCGCTGTGAACGGCTCATTAAAACTGCTCTGACAGGATGTCTTTTGCTTGTAAATCCTTTCTGTACATTTACCAAAAAATCATCTCTGTACATTATAATGCAAATATCCAGAGACAAAGTAACAAGGGAGTGAGAAATATGTTGTCAGAGAGGTGATAAAGAAATATGTTTCCCTCACAGAGAAAAGCTTTTGTGTGTTGCTTTTAAATGTGGATACGCTGACATGGTTATAAGTGTTCACATGCACTGACAGGTATGTCTTCTGACAGACACGTCTTTATTTGATGTAGTTCATCAGTTCAGTCTTCTTTCTATTCATAAACCAATTGCAATCATAGTATTGCTCATTTTAGTTGGTTTAGTTAGTTTGTTTTCTGTGTTTTCTGTTGTCTTCATTTCTATGCATTTCTTCCTTATGTCTCGAATATGCACATACTGTGTACCAATGCAGCTGTGTTTAGCTGTGATTAGCTGTGTTTAGCTGTGTTCAGATGTGTTTAGCTGTGTTCAGATGTGCTCAGATGTGCTCATATGTGTTCAGATGTGTTCAGATGTGTTTGGCTGGTTCAGGTGTGTTTTCTGAGGGTTACAGTGGCAACATTTGATAAAACACACTCGTGTGAAAACAGCCCCCTGTATGTTCTGTGCTTTTACGATTAAGGTTTCCAGATTGGGCCCTAGATTGCCCTGTTCCATTATAGCACAGCTCCAATTATACTGAGCCCCAGTCTCCTCAATTACCCATAAGCCCACTCCCCAGTGGAGAGAGAGTGAGCAGAGAGCGGGCGGCTGGAATTTCCTGCATTTCCACAGAGCTGAGAGAGGTGAGCTGCAGGAGATGTTTCTGGTCTGCCGGGAGCTGCACTCGGAGCACCCAACATTTCAGACCATTAGTGCTGCTGGGAGAAGAGCAAATGAGAGGGGAGACATTTAATATCCCCCCCTCCTTCCATTGACCCTGCTGTCGTAGTGAAAGAGGAAGAGTGTGAAGCTGAGCTTCTGTGTAATGACATTGAACAGGCAGATTGATTTTACTTCGCAGGAAGATATGATTTATTCGTTTATTAATACAATAAATATTTAATAATACATTTAATAGTGTTATGCATAATAATAAGGAATTATTATTAGTAGTAGTAGAAGTAGTAGTATTATTATCCATAACTTTATTAGTATCTATTGTCCATTATTTTTAACATGATTATTATTTTTATGATTATTATTACATGTAAAATTATTGTGCTTGATAAAAGGCAAAAAGAAGAAAAGATCTATGTTCTGATGATGATAATGATGATGATGAAGCAACTTCTTGGTATGGAACAGCGAGCAAACACATAATCAGACTCTCACACTTTGGGAAGAGAGCAGAGGCTGAAAATCATGTGGAAAATTGGCTAACTATATATAGATGAAAGTGGACTGGCTTTTATTCCTGGCTTTTATTATTGTTTGAGGCCTGACCTTGCTCCTGTCACACAGCACACCAAGCTGACTGTATTTGGGTCAGACTGAATTATTGTGGATAAATAAAAAACAGCTCATCTCATCTAGCAGCATTGTGGCAGAGGGGACAAAGGCAGCAGTTTATACCCTTAAATACTGTCAGAGTTTCTTGTTACCCTGAGGGAATAGACATTACTGAAAAGCTTATCTTGTCATGAGCTCTCAATAATCCCATAATAAACAGTACGCTGGCGAGTGGAAGGATTTGTTTGAATGTTAAGAACTGGGCCTTATAATTACAGTCTCACATAATTTATTAGTTAATGTACAACCATAAAGTTATTTATAATGTAGTTATTAAATTGACATGCGGACAATTCAAAATATTCACATAGATATGTTAATGTTTGTTTTTAATGAGACGATTAAAATGGAACTAACATCACTATCACAAACAAACTGACTGATACGTCTTTTTTAGTCTGTTGTGGCTATTTTGAGAAATGACCTTATTGACTGAACGCAGGTCTTCTGAAGCATTATCCCAGAATCCCAGCAATCTCTTTCCTCAGCTGACCAGCCGCTTCCCTGTTTTCTGTGAAAAATAGATTGCTCCGGTTACCAAGGTGTGATTGTATAACGTACCGCATACACACTCTGCTCCCTCCACACAGAAGGAGGTCACATTGTGGAATGAGAGAAAGTTCTCTGTTTTGAGCAGCTTCTACAGACCTCATACACGTGCTGCTGTTTCTCTGACAGCATGTTCAGCTGCATGTGTCTGTCACCTGAGAGATAAGAACGCCACAGAAGAAAATAAAGACGTCACGTATTTTACCTGTATAAAAATAATAGTAAGTATTTCATTTAAGTGGTAAGCTGTTTGTTTGGTACTTCACAAGGTTCATGTAGCCTTTACTAAAGTTATATATTGTTTGCACCTTTATTTGTCTCATAGGTCACACAATCTGCTTTCCATGGATCTCGACCAGGAAAAGAAAGAGATTTGTGCAGGTCTTGTGGGGGGGCATTGTTTATGCTGGGATCAAGTGAACTGTTTAATGTCAGTAGTTTAATGTAACCCATTTCTGGTGAGTCATGTTTTCATATTGGATTTATAAGTCACATTAAACTGCATTAGGGTTCAATACTTCAGCTTGCCTGAGTGGGCTAATGTAACAAGCTTTCAAAAATATAATTATCTGTCTTCAGCAAACTAAAATAACTAAGAATAAATATTAATACAGCAGTGTTCATTATTTCACAGAATGTACATGCATATGGAATGCAGAACACGATGTGATGATGAATATTTTTTATGAACTAGATTATTAATAATCATTTAGATGAAATTTGATTGTTTCTTCAGCTCACTCACCTGCAAGGCTGTGCAGAAGCAATCAAATGAGTTTTCTGATCAGCTATGTGACGTTTTGTCACTGTACAACATTAGTAGATCAAAAATGTAGATCAGTTAGTATCATCAGTTTTGGTTACTTCCCAACACTCGTCATAATCAAGGACACTTAAATTCTAAATGAGTTAATTAGCATTTTTGCAGTCTCGTACCCATAGAAAGCATCTGCTCCATCTTTAACTTCATTTGCCCCCACCTTAATTCAGAAGAGGCCTCTATGAATCAGCTAACTGAAAGAGACAAGAGATACTCAAGACTTTCACCAAACCACCACGGCTGCTTCAAGCTGTTTGTTACAGGAAGTGACATGGAATGCTGCTGGAGCTCCACATTCAGAGCTGAAGAGACTCAGAGGGGCTCCAAGAAAGCAGCAATGAAAAAGAGTTGCTGAATTTATTTAAGGCAGTTTGGTCCTAAAAGCCATGTGACCCGAGAGCCCTCTCTCCCCGGAGATGTTCCTACACCCACAGTGAAGATGACCATCCAGTTTGTCAGCTAGCAGTTGGAGGGGGAGCTCGAGGCTCAGAGTCACAGCGGTGAGTTAGAGCATGCTGATAAAGGTGGAATACGTGTGCCAAAGGGAAGCGGTTTTGTGCGTCATGGTAAAATGGTCCAGTCCAACAGTATTAATGTCAAAAAAACGACTATTTGTTCATGAAGTGAAGTGTGGAGATGGTTTCTCACAAGTAAACATTGGGAAACATTTGTGGTTTCAGTTCAAAAAGCGTTAGACACTTTGTGACAGAGGGAACAATCTCTGGTTGAAACAGATGAAAATCTTCTGCCACAGGTGTTATCCTGGATCCAGGCCACTTTTGTGAACCTGAGGAGGTTTGGGAAGCTATCACAGCAGACAGTTATTCAGAGAGAAACTGTGCTGTGTTGGCACATATGAAATCTCTTTTGGCTACAAAAACACTAAAAATGGAGGTGGGCAACCACATGCATACTAAATATATTGTGAATATAAAACTGTAGAATATATAATCCTGTGTCTGTCCATTCATCTATCAATCTATCTATGTGTCTGTCTGAAAGAACCTGTAGATATCCATACAAACTGTCTGTCTATCTATGTGTCCGTTCTGAAAGAACCTGTAGATATCCATACAAACTGTCTGTCTGAAAGAACCTGTAGATATCCATACAAACTGTCTGTCTATCTATGTGTCCGTTCTGAAAGAACCTGTAGATATCCATACAAACTGTCTGTCTATCTATCTGTGTGTCTGTCTGAAAGAACCTGTAGATATCCATACAAACTGTCTGTCTATCTATGTGTCCGTTCTGAAAGAACCTGTAGATATCCATACAAACTGTCTGTCTATCTATGTGTCCGTTCTGAAAGAACCTGTAGATATCCATACAAACTGTCTGTCTATCTATGTGTCCGTTCTGAAAGAACCTGTAGATATCCATACAAACTGTCTGTCTATCTATCTGTCTGTCTGTCTGTCTGAAAGAACCTGTAGATATCCATACAAACTGTCTGTCTATCTATGTGTCCGTCTGTCTGTCTGAAAGAACCTGTAGATATCCATACAAACTATCTGTCTGTCTGTCTGAAAGAACCTGTAGATATCCATACAAACACAGACACAGTCTGAAGGTAAAGTGAGTGGAGGAAAGCCAGAAGAGTGTGAAAGCATGCGATTTAAAGTGTTGTAGTTAAATCCCACTCTGCATCATGTGACACTGATTCAAGAAACCTGATTCATATTGCTTATCAAACACACAGGAGACGGACTTTACAGATTTTCACAGATTGTGAGTCACAGATTTTATTTGCTGCAGATTGCACATCCTGTTCCCAAAACATATACTGTATATACAGACAATAAATGCAGGAGAAAGTTATATAACTCTATAATGCTCTATATAATCCTGTTCTAGTGTGAGCTAATGAAAACAGATTAGATTAACAGAGAGATGTTTGTAGTCCAGGGGAAATGACTTGAAACACATTTCCTAAAAACTGCTTGTGCTCAGCCTAGAGGAACAGTTTGTGTGCAGAAGGTAATAAAATGAAACTTTATGGAGTTCTCAGTTATGTTACATTTACATTGAAGTATTAACTTTGCCCCAAAGATGTTTCTGTTAAAATTTCTTAGGGGAAATAAAAACTGACACAGTGGCGTCATTTGTTGAATATGCAATATAATGCAAGTATAGAGTATATAAAGTTAATGTGAATAGCATAGCCCAGATCATTTAAATTTGGAAGTATTTGAATGAAACGTTTATATTAAAATCCTGGACTTTTAAATGCAGATTTAGTATTCTGAATAAATGATAATTTGCTGAAATTTGCTAATTTTTCTACTCTGCTGAGGATTGCAGAATAGACGATTGTGCATTTAAACAACTGAAGACTAGAGTGGTGTTAACATGCAGAGTTTTAATGTGTTTAATGTTTCACTGTACAAATGCACATATACGGCACATACAGTACACCTATAAGTGATTTTACTGTAAAACCCGTCTTACTGTTTTTAAGTATTTATGAACTGCTGTATTCTTTTCTCTTCTTAACTGCTTTATTTAATGTCCATAACTGCCATGTCTGCAATTCCTGGTAAGATCCTACCTGTCCAATAAAATCTGTTTTGATTCTGACTTGTGTATGTTTCCAGGAAACACATCAGGGTAAAATAAGTACCATTAAGTTCCAGTACAGTACCACTGAGCCAATTAACAACTGCATCAGCTAACTACTGTAATCTTTGAAATGATGTTAAATGTGTGCATTTAAGCTTATAGATTTAGCATTTACTGTCATTGCACAATGTAACAAAACAAAACTATTTTCTATTCATCTTACACTGACTTAACTATAAAAAGTTTATAAACCAATTAAACAGGAAGCTGTAATATTTTATCTGTATATACGGCATACAGAAAACAGCATGCATTTAAAAATAGCATACTGCAAAAAAGATTGCAACAGTGTTTTGATAAATGAACCTTTAAAATCTTAATATAAAAACACTCGCGTGCATTAGCATACATATATATTTATATTTTAAGTAAACATTGACTCATCTATACATTTGCATACATCAGGTTGCATATTTAAAATATGCAGCTATGAACAAAAAATAGCCTCAGAAATGCTTTTTATAATTGTGTTTCAAGTCTGCTATAGTTTTTGAAGCCACCACTAATTGGTTTCTAACCTAAAACACACGAGATGAATGAAAAACAAACACCAGTAAAAGTAGCTGCAAACTTTATCTGTAGAGACACATGCTCCTCATGACCGATTATCACCAGCATACACACATCACACAGAGCCACTTTTGTTTTACCCAGAGGAAAATTTCATTTCAGCTCTTTCATAACTCAGTAGATTTGTTGGAGATCTCAGCTGCGTTTCAAGTATCAACATTTTCTCAGATGTTTCTCCTAAAATTACTAAAGAGAAATAAAAACAAATGAGACTATTGTTAACATACATTAAAGAGTTTGGAGTTGTAAAATTAATGTACACTGTAGCTAAAATAAACTGAATTTGGGAAAATTGGATGAGAAATGTTTGAGTTCATATTGAAATCTTCAGTAGTCTTGATGCTGATTTGAGCTCAGTTTGAGACACTTTTGAGATCTCTTCTGAAACTCTAATGGGGGCATTTGTAAGATTTCTGGGTCTTTTTCTCAGAAATATCTGAGACCCAGAAGACCTAAGCAGAATCTCTCCATTTATTCTCATTGCTGTCTATGAATAATAATTGAGATATTAAAGAGATCTCATCTGTGATTTTTTTTCCTGTGGGTATGCATATCTGTGCATTAAACAATCTCCTGTATTTATTTAATGTGAGTTGTAATTTAATAAGTGAAATAGGCTGTGATGAATGCACTGCTCTGAGGACAGTAGGAGAGTCATTTGTAAATTGTGCTAATCAAACAGATTACAGCTTGTGCTTCCCCTACAGAGCCTGTATGATCGCTCGAGTTCATTATCGTAATGAGAGGTGGAGCAACACGGATGAAGGACACAGCCCACATACCACCCACATACCCCGATCATCTGATTCTCATTTACCTTCACACCTTCATCTGAGACCTGTAATAGAACGGACTACATGCGGAGGCTGGCCTTTTTGTACTGATCTGAGAGCAATTTCTGTGCCGTAATGGTAAGCAAAATGATAAGAGAGGGAAAAGGGGACCTGCTCAGAGTAGCTGATGGGTGCAGTGAAAGATTATAGAATTTATAAGATGCTGCAGTTTTGATGCTTTGAATGGGGGAAACTGCAAAACTCAATATGGCTGCTTTAGCCAATGAAGCCCTGCCTAACAGCAGAAACAGCCGATAACTTAACACTAGCGATTCTCTGGAGAGGGTTCAGTACTTAGTGTTGTGCAGTACCTGACAGCCTTTGCATGCGCAGTACCTGAAGTGACCTTGAAAACTTGTTTTTATAGTGCAGTTGGAGCTTCAGAAACAGAATTAATGGTGCAGTTGATGTCAGGTTTAATAGCTGGTGGGAAGTTTATGGTTTTATTGTAGAGATATAGAGATTAGAGATTATAGAGATCTAAAATTTCAGAGATATTTTAGAGATTTCTGTCTTCCCCGTTTAGATAGGACTTGGTCTTTAATGACTGAAATAGCTGTCTGGGGGCATTACAAAAATGGCCACTAAGTGCAGAAACTTTCCTTAAAGGGACATTGACGCGGTAAAGGGCCATATGGAGGCTCACGTTGGCCGGCTGTCACCTCCCACCTTTTACAGCCAGTCTCATCCGCTTCCAGGAACTGCCGGGTGAGCAGGGGCTACATCTTTATTATCTGGGAATGGGAATCTGTGGCAAGCGTCCCCACTTTGAGCTGAAACAGTTGGAGGGGGCACGATTAATGGGCGGGTCTGTGCACAGAAACGGGGCGGCTCTTTGTCTCTGGAATGTGCTAAACACTCATTATATGATCTTTTGAATTGTGCGCAGCACCGTTACTTCCCATCTGCAGCTTTCATTTCATTCAGCAGTGAGAGTCAGAAATGGCAGAAAGTCATAAAGGGGAAACTGAGGAGGCAGTCGGCTGTGATAACTGATGTACTAACACACACACACAATAACACCAAAGCTTTTCATGTTTAACTGCAGTGTGGATGAAATAACAATGCAGGCTGGATTAAGGCAGGTACAGATTACTGTCAGTGTTCCACTGTAACTGTTCATAATTCACCTCTTTTTAGTAAATTCATACCATGCAATACCAGGCTTTGAATAGCAGCTAAATTAATCTCAAGGGGTATTTTTGAGATTATGGTGTCACCTTGTGGTCAATGAAAGTAATATTTTAAGACTCACTAAGCAAATCAAGGAAATTTGATCAATCTTGCTGGCTTGCTTTCTTTTTTAAAGCTTTTATAAAACTGTTCCTCATCAATCTCTTTCTCTCTCTCTCATAAACCTTTTCCTCACAATCTCTCTTTCTCTCTCTCTCTCTCTCTCTCTCTCTCTCTCTCTCTCTCTCATAAACCGTTTCTTCACAATCTCTCTCTGTTTCTCTCTCTTTCGCATGTGCATTTGGAGCTCATTGCAACATAAATTTACACACGTCACATCATCACGCTCTCAGACGTGTGACTGTGGTCCTTCCCATCATTCCTTGTTTCATCATTTCAGTCTCGTTCCCCAAATGCTCTGACAGAAGAATCCCATCACTGGAATTACACGTTACTGCACCCAGAACATTCCAGACAGAAAGTGCTTCAGATTCTTCCATCCGTGAGGCAAAGATCAATGAAACAACGAAGCCATCAAACCCAAACAGCAGACCTTGAGTAAAAACTCTAATGTGAAATGCTTTCAGAGGGACTGCAAGAGTTACACAGACATAAATTCAGTTCTGATGAATAGCAACATTGATTTGAGCTGCACTGCCCATTAATCTCAACCTGCATGTTTGTAGTTTTTCATAAAGTAAAGGATCCTCTTTCCAGATGTTTTTGTCTTTCCTTCCAAACATTTCCATTAAGTAACAAAAACTTTGAAAATGTTATTTTGAAAGTTGTAGGAACGTTCCAAACGTGTAGTGTCTCTGATTATTGCTATTATATATAACATTTAAACTTTTAGAGAACATTAGGAAATGTTCTGAGAACGTTCCCTGATAGCTGGGCTCTTGTCTGCTCTGGGTTTAAATCATTCTGTATTGTTTATCCTTTTCTCTCCGTCTTTTTCTTTTTTGTAGGATGTTGCGTTTAGATGGCAGACAGGAAAGCTGATTTGGACAGTTTGGAGTAAAATCAAATTTTAAACTTGGTATATAAATTTTGTTGGTGTATGGAGATTGCAGGCACCTCTTCATGCGAGAGATGAAGAGAGATCAGCCTCAGAACAGTTTAGATGAACAGATGAATTTGGCTGAAAATGTCTACCATAAACCAGAGGACAAATTACATCCAGACCAGCAGACAAGACTTCCCTGTAATGGCTGTGACAGCATCATGTTTTAAAGTATCACAGTGGAGCCATTAAACAAAGAATAGTTGAGCCATGATGAAACTGTTTAACAGGCCAACTGTTCTTTGAGTTTTATGAGACAATCCATGTATAATTAAATAACTTTTATCTGTTTTGATCCTGTGAAGAAATGTACATTAGGAAAATGTTAAATATTTAATGGAGTACAAAAAAGTTTCAGATTCAGATTTTCAGAATTGTCTGTTAAGTGAACTAACTTAAGACATAATAGTAAGTCAATGATCTGAACAGCTTTTCTCAAACACATGATATGCTAAAGGTTAGAAACCCTAAAAAAATAGAAATCATCCAATTACTAATGTAACAATAGACTCATTGTAAAAAAAAAGTTTTTTTTTTTTTTTTTAAAAAAAAAAAAAAAAAAAATTAATTCAAACCTTTAAAAAAAAAATTTTTTTTACCAGTACAAAAGTTTTCGGTATTGGTACAGGCGCAGAAATGGACTTAAAAGAACCAAACATAAAAAAAAAAAAAATTGAAAAAAAAAAAAAAAAAGGGAAATGTTAACTTTAAAAGGAAAGGTCGGGGTTCGCTCTGGTCCCTCTCTGAAGGCATTGCTTGAATTATATTGAGTAAAGTTCTGAACAGAGTGACTGATTTTGTTCAAGAATGCTTTATTTTAAGAGTCTAAAACCACAACAAGAGCTATGGAGTGTATTTAAAGAAAAGGTTAAAATACAAATATTTTAAAGGGATTTTTTTTGGGGGGGGTTACCCCCAAAAATTGAAAACCACTTCCTTATTTGGCAGCGTGTTGTTTGCATGGGTTAGTAACCGTAAAATCATGCTATTTATACCTGAAGTACGAGAGTCAAAAACTTTAAAATGCCATAAAGATCATCCAATGCAAAAAAAAAAACATGGTTATATGGTTCCATAAAGAACCCTTAATATCTGTAGAACCTTTTTGTTTCACAAAAGCTTCTTTGTAGCGAAAAATGATTGTTTAGACTCTCAAAGTCAAGAAAAACATGGTTCTTTTAAGAACCTTTGACTGAATGGTTCTTTTGGGAACCAAAAATGGTTCTTCTATGGCGTTGTTGTGAAGAACCCTTTAAGAATGTTTATTTTAAGAGTGTAATCCCACAACAAGAGGTATGGAGTGTATTTAAAGAAAAGAAATACACCACTTCTTCTGTCAGTGTATCATGTATTTATCCTGATGTCGGAGTATTTAGAGCATCTGATGTTAGGTGAGGCTCAGCTGTTGGACCGGAATGGCTCTGTGTAAAGAATGTTAATGTATTTCATATGGAGAAGTGCTGCTGGGATATGAACAGTAAACAGATTGCTGCTGCGCCGAGTGCATGAGAGCAGAATGCTGAGAGAATTTCACACTCTGAAGTGCTGCAAAAACAATTCTGCTGTTTTCTCTCCTGTTTCATGACTAAATTTACAGTAGCTCAGTGAATCGTGCAGTTATTAATGTGTTATGTTGTTTTTAAATGTGTTCTAAATCCTGAGATTAAACTTCTGCATTTATTCAGCCTGAAATTCCATCCAAATTTTGTTTTGTAGATTGTAGTTTTAGAGGTGCTATTTATTTTAGTATATATATATATATTTATTTTATTATAAATTAGCAATACCCTTCCCCTACCTTAATAATACCCCTATCTTATTTACAGTAAAGATGGAGGTTTTACACAAGGGCTTTTACAAATGTGGCCATAATTCAGAAATGTAAACTTGCTCCAACTCTAAAAGAAGAAGAACAACATTAGTCAGAGAATAAAATAATGTTCTGCATTTAGCTTTGAAATATGTTTTTCTGCCTTTTTGAGCCTAATGCTACATTCTGGTCATGTGGGAGTTACTGTAATTATGAGATGCAACTTTCAGATTCTGCCTGAAGCAATTCACATCTTCTGATTCAGAAATGATTCACTTCTATCACAATACACATCACACAAGTCTTTTTGTTGTTGATCACCACATAAATTCATCTCTTTATACTACTAAAATAAGTAATGCAAACAGACATATCAAACAGAATTATGGGTAGCTGTATCTACTGTAACTACCGTTGAAGTCATTGCCATTTTGATTATTTTTACATCACGTTGAATGAAGTCAGAAGTTTCGTACAGTTTCAAGATTCTGTTAATGTTACTACATTCTTAATGAATACACAAACCATTACAAAATTATTAGTGAATGCAGAATAAAACAGCAACAGTCAGCAATAATCAAACAGATTACTTTTCTAATTGTAATTAGTACAGTAGAGTCAGTGTGCATAAACATGTTGTGTTTGGAGACTAGCTACTGGCAGCTGGGTTCTCATAATTAAAGATGTCGGCCTGTGCCGGGTTTAGAGCTGGCTGGGGACGTTATTATTTGACATTTATAAGTAATTGGCCGCTCTGTTTAATATCAGTTATTAATTAAGTAGTTTAATGTAAATTACAATGTGTTATTTTAAGCTACCCTTGGGCACATTTGTGTTCCCATCTGGGTGGAAATGTTTCCTATTGATTGTTTAACTTTATTAAAGATATGTGCTCAGTTTTGTGCAACAGAAGCTCATTATTGTTGATTCTGTAGCTGATCCTAATCATCTCTTTGCACCTGACTGCACACAGTATGTATTGTATATGTGTGTGTGCATTGCCGATATCTCATTTGAAATGCATTTTGCAGGGTTTCATCAGAAGAGTGTTATGTGACAATCGTTCGCTTGTTTTCCCAGTTATTCTGAGGTGTTTTCCATGAATAAAGGCAACCGTAAACCAGAGGAATGACTCCTGGGACTTGTTATACAGGGAGTCTGTGAAAACATGGTTTTACAACCACAAAACTTCTGCTTAGTGAGTTGGTGAGATTTTCAGTATGATTTTGTAAGAAATGCTATTAGGTGCTTAAAGCTGCAATCCATAACTTCTTTAGTTAAAAACGAAAACTCTGTTATTTTGCAAGAACATAGCAGAACAGTGTTTAACACAATCTTTTAACCTTACCTCAATTCACAATAGTACGTTTATAATAATGATTTATAATTTGAGCTGTTGGGTCAGTTTCTGGAGGAAATGTCCTTCTGTAAACAGAAAGAAGATCTGGCTACTATATCACATGTGGGTGCTGTAGATGATGCAGCGTTTGTATGTTGTTCTTACAGCAGTTGTTTAGAATTTAAACTTATCATCCACATTAAGAAAATAACTCCACAAGTAACCTGCATTGCATGTTTCAAACAGAGATGGCAGTAGAGAGGCAAAAGTTACAGATTAAGTCAGAGGAGTCTGTAGAGTTGCATGACATGCAGACTAGCACACAGTTGTTTCATTGATAATTCATGCTGTTTAAAAAGGAGAGGGAATCTGTGATTTTGCTAACAGGGAACGTTCTTAGAACATTTAAAAAAGTTTAATTAATGTTCTTATACCCAAACAGTAACATTAATAAATTAGTTTTAATAAGAGCGGCTGCTGGACTCTTCTTGGTTTGAGCCCCCATAGGGACGAGAATAAGAAGGTCTTCTGCCCATGAAGCAGTTCAGCTGTGTGAAAATATTATGAAGGGTATAATGATCAAATATAATGAAAGTGTAATGAAAGCTCATTAAAACCAAGATTTAAAAATAACGCTGCTATTACATTTGGAGGCATAAGCAGTTTTCATTTCAAAATCTGGTGACCTCAAAAAAAGTAAAATGGCAAGAAAAAAAGTGAGTATTTGACAAACGAGGCTGAATGCTTTTGAAAGCAGCAATATAAATATAGATTTTCTGGTCTATGTTTTTGAAGAGCTCTTAAAGTGTGGAATGAACATGTATATGATGTTTGTTATATGTAATATCTGCTGTCTGTGATTTCAGCCTGGGACTGTGTGTTCTTGTGTTGCCAACATCAATTTTCTGCGACTCTGGATGTGTGACGTTTACTGAACAGACATTTACTTTACTTTGTGACTGCCTCACAAACTTCTGCAGTTTGTTTTCTTCTGCTCCCATGAGTGAAGAAAGCAGATTTCAAATGGAGTACTATGCAGAGAAAAAACAATTAATTTCTTTACTTCTCCTCTCACAATGAATCATAGGAGTCTACAAATCTGTTGCTCTGAGAGACGTGGAGTTGCTATAGCCACGATATCTGATAACATTAAAAATGTTCTACTAATGTTACTGCAAGACTGCTTTTGATAACTTTGAGAGAACGTTTAGGGATTGTTAGTCAAAGTTCCCTTTTAGTTAGGCAGCTGTCACTGAGCCCATTACATTGAAAAGATGTTTTGCATGCAAGAAGACGGTCTGCACAATTTAAGCTCATTATTCAAAACACCCTTTTCAGAAGATGCAACAAAATTTCAAAGTTTTGCTGGTTATTAGCTGAAGAATTGCATTGTGACCTTGGGAATGTGTCTTCTATGAAGGCCTACATTTACAAAACTCCAGTTGTGACATAAAGACCTTAAGGGCCCCATAAATCATAAGCGAGCATGACAGCGTTCCCGTTTGATGTGTGCAAGCCTCGCAGCTCTGAACTGAGCAGAACTGCAGATGTGTTCAATGCAAGGATGCAGGAGGCCTCCGTGATGGTCGGAAAACATTCCCATTCATGATCTTGTGTTTAATCTTTCTCTTCCACACAGTTCCCTTGAACTTCACAGCAGACAAAAATTGCTTCTCATGGCAAATTATGCCCAATCATGAAGCATTTACTGCTTTTGTTGCTGTTCCCATCTAACAGGGGACGTTCTCAGGATGGCTAACATTCTCTCAAATGGTTATCTCACAGTTCTTGCAGTAACATTAGTAGAACCTTTTTAACGTTATATATCATATCAAAAACGTTATTTTTAATTGGCAGAACATTTTAAAAAGTTTTTTTTAGTTTTTTAAAGTTTTTTTTACAGAATTTAAAAAAAGTTTTTAAAAAGTTATAACCAAACAATACCATTGATTCAACTTTGATTGCAAACATCTAAATGTCTAAAAGACGTTTTGAACATTCCTAGAGCATTCAAAATGATATTTTTAACATTCTTGTTACTTGAAAAAAAACATTATGGAAACGTTCTTACAGGCTAAATTTGTTAGCTGGGGAGTTTGGCCTTTGGGAAATGCTGAGTATTGAATCAGTTATCTCTCTGAAATCCAGAGGTCAGGCAGGGAGTGAAACAAACAGAGCTGTTTCTGAGAATGAAGCTTTATCCCTGACGTGCATTTAAAATGAGTGTCAGTGGTGCTCATTTAAAAATTATTATACATGTATAACGGTGCCAATATTATTAACAGCACAGATGTCATATTACTGGAGCTCTGCTTATGATGTCACACCCCAGACATGTGATTGGTCAGATAGTTAAGTAGGTTTCCTGAATGATTTTGATTTTTTGACTATCAAAGCAACACCCCAGCTAACAATTGGTTGTAAGAATGTTTTGCTAACATTCCCAGTATGTAACATGAACGTTAAAAATGTTATTTGGAAAGTTGTAGGAACATGCAAAATGTTTCTAGAGCAATATTAACATTATTGCTTGGTTAGAAGAACGTTATTCTTAATTCTGTAATGTTTTTAAAATGTCCCACTATCTACTTAGGAATAACATTATATATATATACAGTAGGTACTCTCTGAACTCCAGGCAGTGCTGCTGTCCTCCGGGCACACTTTCACACAAATGCTTCTCTTAAATATCACAGCTGGTCTGGTTTCTGGTTATGTGTGTGTTGCAGACTGTTCAAATTCATTTAGAAACTTTGATTGACGGAAATTCAGCTGGACCTGCGGGAAACTGCTAATAATTGCTGTATAGAATGACTGCTAACATAACCATTCAAGTACAAAGTAGTTCTGTTTATGAAAAATCATTATTGACTTTATGACTAGACAGTTTTAATCTGTACAGACAGATCTCTCTTTGTGAAATCATACACATTTCTCCACACAGAAAAACTGCAGTTAATTTGTCTGACTGACGTTTAGTCAACTGTCAGGACTTTTCTGAAATAATAATAATAATAGTACATAATGTTCTTGATTTCGTTCAGCAGGGCCTTTGTTACTTCAGCAGAATCAGAGATTAAAAGGAAAACAACAGGGTTGTCTGTTCCCAGCAGGATTTTTCCTGATGTCTGAAATTTCATTTGGTTCACATGAGATATTTCTGCAGCTTCACTTTGCGTATTTATAGACGATAATAATGCAGATTAAATTGTGTATGAAGATGAATCAATCTCCAATCATCTTATGATTCTTATATGTTCTGAATATTTAGAGCAGTATGGGCTCAGCTAACCTTCAGGGTCTTTTTCAGTATGTTTCATTACAATAAATGGCAACTCTGTAGTGGATCTGTTTTTCCAGTACACTAACAAGTTAACAAATGATCTTTGCTCCTCTTCTTAAAGTCTGTGTGAACTGGAGGTTGCAACCGACTTCTATGAATTAAATAATATTAATGATGCTGTGCATGGGTAAATCATTTATAATAAACACTGCAGTATTCCATAACAAATGAAGAATAGCATGCTTTAATTTCATGGTGACTTTAATGCGAGTGATGATGAAATCTTTTCCTGCATTTGTATGGAGGAGATTGTGGCTCTTTTCTTCTTGTAACTGGATTCAATAAAAATAATTCAATAGTCGTTTTGCTTTTATTGGTGTTTTGAGGAGGGAGAACCCTGCCAACATAATACCATAAAGAATAAAAGCACAGACATCTCCCTGCAACCTCAAATTTATGTCCCTACGTGATGCAGTGTAAAGCTGCAGTCAGTTGTGTTGCAGTGAATGCTTGTATGCATGTGCAGTATGCATGTGTGGTAACGCCGTCCTGTATCTGACAGGATCGTGTGTATACCCACCTCAGCATGAGTAACAGTGTGGATTCAAGGCTGCAGGGGCATGTGGGTGAGCTGGCATTGAAACACAGATTATTTGTGATATTTTTTAAACTAAGGGGTGTGATGTTGCAACAATATGACAAAATAGCAGTTACTTCTGAAAACTGATTTGTTTTCTCCTTTTCAAGGTACTCCTGCTGCCCCTTGAAATTTTTATTAGGTTCTCCTGAAATTCTGTCTGAAGCAAAGCAGCCCTTGAAACTAATTCTCATCATATCCCAGACCTTTATACTTCACTCCTTTCAGCTCTGAATTTATCATCATTTTAATTGACTGTATTTCATAACTCCATTTTAAAGATGTTCTCCAGCTCTCCATTGGCTCTTTTCATTCCACAGGTGAGTTCATGTCCACTTTAAATCGAGTTCAAAATCTTTAAAACTGCACCACACTTTCTGCTAGACTGATATTACATGATGATTTTAAAAGATAATAAATATGTTCAGGTCCTGCCACAGTGGTGTAAATGATAAAATTATACATTTGTCAGATGCATTCATCCAAAGTAACATACAGTGCATTCAAGGTATACATTTAATCAGTATGTGTGTTCCCTGATTGAACCCACAATCGAACCCACAACTCTTGAGCTGCTAATGCAATGCTCTACAGTTCTGTCAGTTATGCTGTCTCACCTTTGTGTCAAAGACTACATAAGGTTTAAGACAGAGAAGTTTGTTCAGAATACACCAGCACGGCATGAAGTTTCATCAAAGTGAAACATCATTTCCGATCGTTCTGATTGTTGTAAAGGTCTCGCCCTTAAGCTCTGCAGAGAAACAGACCAGCCAGATCCCAAACTGATGCAATCTGCTGTAATCTGGCAAACCAAAGCATTGTTCTCTATTTCACTGATGAATTTACAACTTAAGTTAAACTGGGAAACTTTTGTTTCAAAACCAGAGGGTTTGGAGACCTTTTGCACACTGACTAATATATCACAGAGCTGCAGCATATGAAGGTACAGCTTTTAACAAATGATTCCTCTTGATCCAGCCAGAAAAGTGCTATTGTTCTGTTCTTCACAGCAGCTGCAGCAGAGAACGGCTGTGCACTGCACGCATCCACATGAAAGCGGTCTATTTTTATGAGCAGTTATTTTTCGGTTTGTGAAGATGTGGGACAGCGTATCCACCTCTGTCTCTGGTTTCACAGCAGAGGAATGAATTCTGTGCTTTTTGCATAATTCCGAGCAGTTTATTTTAATGGAGGGTGGAAGTGATTCTGGAATTTTTTTCTGTGCCAAGAAAAAATCTATTTTTGTGCTTACAACAGCATTTATTCTGATACACCTAATTAAGTCCACCGTCTTCACCATCTCCCAAAATTTAATTTCTCATGTGGGTTCTGTGCAAACAAAAAACATTTTGGGCTGTTTGTATATAACATTACTAACTAAGATATGTCAATACTTATAGGTTGCTTGAAAAACAAATATTTCTTTTTTTACTTTTAGTGCAAATCAAATTAAATGTTTGGGGTTTAACTCATCCAATTCCCCTTGCATAGTTCAAATTGTGTGGCTTGTTTTCTAACCCATCAGATTTAGGATTTTTGCCTGGTGCATGACAATATGAGCAGACATACCCAATGAAATTACACTGAAGGTGTGACCTGAGTCATAGAGGCGGGATTATCTTGATTTAGGGGTGGGGCTTCTTTGATGAAACAAACAACAAATAATCACCTTAGCCTAGCAACCACAAAACAATATGCTTTAAACCCTTCACGAAAACCTTTAATAACATGTCAACACCGCAACAACCACCAACCCGTTTTAAAGTTTTATATTGATACTTTGTGCTACTAGTTTGTACATAAGAAAACATATTCCCAAAGGCAATAGAGTTTGACAGACGTTATCCAGGGAATTGTGTCTTTATGCCTGCAGGTATGAGCCGACCTACAGCCTCCTGGATCTTCTTCCAGAGTGCTTGACTCAGCTGTACTGCTGTAGCCTCTGACATGACTTTCTTCTCTCATTCTCATTTTTCCAGAGTCTTCAGGATCTGGCCAAATTCCCAGAGCTGATTAGCAAAAAAAGAGCATCACACCCTGAAGCTAGTTAGGCTTAAATTTACATCTTGTTGACTTTGTGGTTAAAGGACGTGTCTGGTGTGATCTGAAGACATCTGCTAATAAATAGAAAGGTCTGCTTTATAATTTACTGTCTTTGTTCATACTGTTTGTTTTTCTCTTTAAAGGGTCATGTCATTCTGTTTATTTCATTACTCAATAAAGTTCATTTATATAATGTATAATGTAATTATACATTGTATGTAATGTAATGTAATACATGTAATGTAAGTATTTTGTACATAAACGGTTAGATTTTAGTATATAACATATAATGATGTGTTCCTCTGCTGACTCTATAAATTAGATGCTGCTGTACTTTTGTTTTGATTGGCTAAAATCTTTGCAAAATAAATATGAAAAAAACAGAACTAACAGACTAAAATACAGCCGTTTGAGCCAGAGACCGACTCTGAATCAGATATACTTGTTTTCTAAGTAGAGCAAACTTGTTGCCCAATGAATGACAATGAATGAATGACCTGTCTGATCTGAATGTTCAGAAGCTGCGATCAGTAACTGTTTTTGGGTTAAAAATGAACAAAAATCAGTTATTAAATGAGAACATGACAGAGATCCAAATGGTCTACTTACTTTACCATAACAGTAAGTTCATAACAATGATTTATAATGTGAGCTGTCGGGTCTGAAACGTCAGTCTGGCTTCATTTGCCTTTGATATACATAATGAAAAATATGTGAAGTAATCTTCAATTTTATGTTTCAAACAGAGATGGTGATAGAGAGGCAAAAGTTATGGATTGCAGCTTTAACATAAATCAGAAGTTCATCAGATTTTGAATGATCTCTGGAGAAGGTTTGAATTCGCCTGTAAAAAATCTAATTTCAGATGTAACCGTGTAAATGAAACTGTTGTGAACAGGCTAAACTCAAGTCTGTCTGAGTGCAGCTCAAGCACACTGGTTCTGATGATATCTCTGTCAGTGGCAGGAAGTGAAGAAGGTTTTGTTGAAACTCTCTGTGGTGGTGTCGGGTGTTATTGCCCACAGGCTCCTCCAGATAACAGCACAGAAATATGCCTGAATCAAAGATCTGCTCAGCTGCTGTCTTCAGTCACAGTTTGTGCTCTGTCTGCATATTCTAATCATGGTCTGCTTTGAACTGTCGGGTAACCCATGTTACTGTATTCCTATATTGACTTCATACACATAAGAGCACAAGCAAGAATTATTATTATAGGTATTTTCCCCTCAAGAGACATGAGAATTCATAGTAAAATTATCAGACCAGCTCCACCATTATGGTTGTTTGCATATATTTGCAAACTAACTTTTTATGCAAAGTTATTGATTCATTTTATAAGATAAAACATAGCTTTCTATGTATAAGATGTTGTTCAGAACAAAATATCAGAAACAAACGATTTATTTTAATTTATTGTTTCCTGGCTGCAGGGTTCATGGCATGCTGCAATCATCGGTGCAGTCTTTCACACAGATGCTTCCAATTCTCTCAAAATAGTAATTATTTTCACAAATGTATTGTTTTGCTTCAGAAGGCTTGCGTCGTATGGATTACTTTTATGATGGATGGATGCATTTTTTGGAGCTTTTAAATAATGACTACCATGTACTGCCATTGTGAAGCTGGGAGGAGCCATGATATTATTTATTATAACTCTGATTGTGTTCGGCTGAAAGAAGAAAGTCATATCCTGCCTAGGATGCCCTGAGGGTATTTTATGGGCAAAATATCATTTGTGGGTGGACTTATCTTTTAAAGTTAGGAACTTTTCCTATTTTATACTCTTTGTTGTGATATGTGCTCGGTCATATTCTGGACCCCCTGTAAGCATTTGTTGGTTGATTGTGCTGTCATAGACTGTCGTGTCTCCACATTGTGCTCTGTACTGGGTCGTTGGCCATTTTTGGCTATTCTTAGCTGTCAAAGTAATCTCGATCATGTAAATCCACTTTGCTGACTTGATTGCCTGGCTGAGTTCGAAGTGTGTCCCTTCAAACATTTGGCTGATTATAGCTGGGGCATATTTCTGGTCGGCAGAGACACTTTCGGTGATGTGTAGGATAGTTCTTTGAGAGACGCCTGCTTGTCTCACATCATCTGACAGTCTGTCACAAGATACTGTGCTGGCAATGGACGGTCTGTACACCCACAACAGAACAAATGACATAGTTCGGGTCGTGCCCTCACATACCATTGATCACGGCTTGATTGTGATGGGTCACAATTCTAGGTAAACGCATTTGACTATGACCGTCACATTCTGGAACATTCGAACAGCCTGCAGAATCAGCTGTCACCACAACCTGCTTCATGTCTCAGAAAAGTCCTGGGTCATTTCTGTAAACGCATTTGTTGGCTTGGTTGTGCTGGGTCATAGTTCTGGGTCGTGTCTGTAAATGCATTTGTTGGCTTGATTGTGCTGGGTCATAGTTCTGGGTCGTGTCTGTAAACGCATTTGTTGGCTTGGTTGTGCTGGGTCATAGTTCTGGGTCGTGTCTGTAAACGCATTTGTTGGCTTGATTGTGCTGGGTCATAGTTCTGGGTCGTGTCTGTAAACGCATTTGTTGGCTTGATTGTGCTGGGTCATAGTTCTGGGTCGTGTCTGTAAACGCATTTGTTGGCTTGATTGTGCTGGGTCATAGTTCTGGGTCGTGTCTGTAAACGCATTTGTTGGCTTGATTGTGCTGGGTCATAGTTCTGGGTCGTGTCTGTAAACACATTTGTTGGTTTGATTGTGCTGGGTCATAGTTCTGGGTTGTTTGGGGTACAGCAACACACTGTTGGCTCGACCTGAACAGACCTTCTCACCTCACATGTTAAGCAGACACGATTGCTTTATTCACTCTGGCAGGCCACCTGCTATCTGCACAAAGAGTTTCCAGTCCTCACACCTTCAGGCAGAGACAGAAGCAAACCCAACTGATCACCTCCAGCAGCAGGTGGACACAAACAAGACAGAAGACACAAACACATGCATTTGTGAATAAGACGAGTGTGTGAAGTGATTGAATGTTATGACTATTGCCGATTAACATAAGTTAGACAGACCCACATGGTTTGCTGATTTAAATCTGCAATCTTTCCCCTCTCTGTCGCCATCTCTGTTTGAAACACAAAATTGCAGGTTACTTTACATACTTTTTATTATGTATGTTGAAATGAAATGAAGCCAAACAGACTGCGGCTTTTTTGACTCAATCATTGGTGTAAAATGAGGAAAATATCACTTGGCATTTTTAACATCTCAATACTGTTTGTTTTCCATGATGAAGTTATTGAGAAACTGCACGGAGAGACACATGAAACAGTCGTTATACAACACTGACACCCAGCGGTAGAATGAAGGATGACAGCCAACACATTCACTGCAGGCTTTCACAACAAAAACCTTTAATACGCAGTACTTGGTATTTAACATATATGCCATATAATTGTGATAAAGTATAACAATATTTCATTTTCAGCTGTTTCAGAGTCTGCCATTATGTGTATGAGTGATGGAAATGCACATAACAAGTTTTACTGATCAAACTGTTTTAAACTGTTCTTTATCCATCTATAATTTACAATCAATTACCATCTCTTCTGTAGGTATTGTTGTCCATTACAGTGTCAGATGTCGTTTTTCCTCTGAAACCCAGCAGCCCAGAGTCTTCAGTGCTGCAGATGAAGGGGCGTTTAGTGTGTACTGATCACCAGTCAGGGGGCTGTTTCCCAAACTGGAGACTCTGCAGTTCTTGCCCTCTTGTTGTTGTGCATTAGACCCGTCCAGTGGTCTCTCTGTCCTGATTATATCCAGTTTATTTTCTGCTTTCATGACAGTTCAGTGATACAGGCCTCATCTCTCAGTAGAGCAATGCGACATTGAGGGTTTGTAGAGAGATGCATTTGTGTTTGGCTGTGCTGAAACTAAAATCTGACTTGCAAACAGGCAAAAGTGCAAAGACTTTGTATACTTCCATGTGCATTTGATGTCCCTTGAGCAACACAACTGTTTTCAAGTGTGCTAATAAAAAAACTCAAGTACATGATGCCTTGATGAACAGAAACATTAGTTTTAAAGAACAAAATGCCTTAGTGGTTTGAAACGTTTTCACGGTCTGCCTGACAAGAGCAACAGTATATTCAGTGTTATAGCATAATGGGTAGAAGCTTATTTGATGTTTATGAATCGGTGTAGCTGTAAAATTCATTATTATAACAGATTCAATCAAACTGTATCTTAATAAGCCCAAATGAACCTGGTTTCATCTGAAATGATTTTAGCACTCAGGCACCGTACATGCCTGCAGCAGATACATTACATATGAGGTACAAACAAATACAGTCTGTATTTATATTTATATGTTTGTTTGTATTTTTTTGTTTTAAGCACTTTTACATTTCTTGTGTTTCTACTTTTATTCATCTGCACAGTCTAACTGAGCATTCAGACACCCATTTCACTGTACAACTTGTATGTGACAAATACATTGTCGTATCTGGTGCTAAAGTGAAATATTACGTGATGTGATGTCTATATAACATAAAAACATATAAATATAAATAAAAACATATAAATATAAATAAAAACATATAAATATAAATAAAAACAAATAAATATAAATAAAAACATATACATATAAATAAAAACATATAAATATAAATAAAAACATATAAATATAAATAAAAACATATACATATAAATAAAAACATATAAATATAAATTAAAAACAAATAAATATAAATAAAAAATATAATATAAAAAAAAACAAACATATAAATATAAATAAAAACATATAAATATAAATAAAAACATATACATATAAATAAAAACATATAAATATAAATAAAAACATATACATATAAATAAAAACAAACATATAAATATAAATAAAAACATATAAATATAAATAAAAACATATACATATAAATAAAAACATATAAATATAAATAAAAACAACATATATGCGCGTCCCACGTATACAAGAGTGAGAATCCACGGCGAGGGTGACGTCACACGGCGGGGGCGTGTCCACGGGCGAAGCTGACGTCACACGGCGGGGGCGTGTCCACGGGCGAGGGGTGACGTCACGTGACGCGCGGGGGGAAATAGGGAGGCTGCGGCGTGTTTACATCAGCGCGCCGCGGAGCGTCTGCGCGTCCGTGTTTCGTTTTCGTTTCTGCGGAAAGACGAGCGAGATCGTCGCGCTGCACGGCGGGGACGCACCGCGGAACCGGGAACCGTCTGCGTCACGTCACGGGCGTCATGGACGAGCTCGCGGTGGAAGTGCGCGGCGCGAGCGGAGCTTTCTACAAGGTGCGACGCACGCGTCGCGCTGAATGTTGATGTGCTTTATTATGCGACGCGACGCGGCGCGGCGCGATGCTGCACTAGGCCCTTCTGTCTGTAACGCGAGGCCTCCCGACGCGCGTCTGTGTCGTGGGGCGATCGTGGCCATTACAAACGCGTCCGATATTGTGAATGTTATGAATGCATATTCATTTTAATGTTAACGTGCTGACGTCAGCGTCTGTGAACGAGCTGGCCCGGTTCTGTGCGCGATGCATGAGCTGCCCACCCGAGGGCGATGGCTGGAAATGGGCTTTATTATGTCATGAGGGTTACTGGGGCTGCATGCAGATGATATTTCATGTCATTTCATGTCATTTAATGTGTTCCGTGAGAGCTTTATGGGTCAGTGTGAATGCATTCGTCCCGAACCGTGTGCTTAATAAAGCCTTTCTGCAAATCTGAGCCTGGCATGTAGTGGCAGCTTTTTTGGCCCATCAAGATGCTGTCTTGGTAGGCAGCTCAGCAGGGTTTAAACGCAGCCGTGCAGCATTTATGGACTTGTTGTTTCTTCTTGCAGGCTTTTATTAAAGATGTACATGAAAATACAGTCACGGTGGCTTTTGAGAACAAGTGAGTTCACCGTACGCATGGTAAAAGTTATACACAAATATAATGGCTTGTTATGAGTCCAAGCCCAATGTACAGTGTTATTCTGTGCGTTTTCATATGTAATGTGAATTATGTACGATTGTGAAAAGCTCACAGAAATGTTCATATTCTATATTTGCAGTTGGCAACCTGAACGGCAGATTCCCTTCCACGATGTTCGGTTTCCACCTCCAGCCGGATTTCAGAAGGAGATCAATGAGAGCGATGAAGTGGAGGTCTCTAAAAGAATCAGTACGGTCATGTACTAAAACCTTTTATCGTGTATATTCATAACATCATATGTCTGTTCTGTAGGTGTATTCCAGAGCTAATGATAAGGAGCCCTGTGGATGGTGGCTTGCCAAGGTTCGAATGGTAAAAGGAGAGGTAAGCGGTTTGTTAACCAGGATTTGTGAAAGCTTTTGGTTAAAAAAAACAATTAATTGTGACACTTGTACATAACAGAAGTAGAATATTATTAGCTTAATAGTTTATGTACAAATAACGAAACGCTTATGTTAATCCGTTTTGACTCATATTTGTAATGTGTTCATTTAAAATCTCTTCGCTTCTAGTTTTACGTCATAGAATACGCAGCCTGTGACGCCACGCTAAACGAAATAGTGACGTTAGAGAGATTACGACCAGTGAACCCCAACAAAGCAGCTTCAAAAACCACCTTCCTCAAAACCAGACTGGACGTTCCAGAAGACCTGAGACAAATGTACGCCTTAATCGCTTGTGTATTTAATCACCGCACGTTTTTCTTCGTTTTCATCTCTGAGCTGAATGCTTTTGTACAGGTATGTTTTCATTTGTTTGCCTTTTGTTTGTTTGACAGGTGCGCAAAAGACTCCGCTCACAAAGACTTTAAAAAAGCGATCGGGGCGTTCAACGTCACGTACGACTCTGACGAAAAGCAGCTGGTCATTTTGGTACGTTACGTCCAGTTAATCGGAATACTGTAAGAAAGTTTACATTTGGGTTTTTAGGTTTATAAATTGGATTGGCTCTTTTCAGTCTGTTAATGAGGTCACGGCAAGGCGAATCGCGATGATGAGCGACATGCACTTCAGAAGCTTGCGCACTAAGCTGGTGCTGATACAGAGGAATGAGGAAGCCAGCAGACAGCTGGAGGTACAGCCCGACAGACTGGTTTCAGATTCTTCCGTAATACTCCCCAACACTCATAAAAAACAGTATTCCTTTTTACACAACAGTATTGTATTATTAAATCGCTATAATGGCATTAAATGAAGGAGACCTGATAGAAATAACTTCCCTGGTTTATATCTTACTATTGGAATGTCACACAGCACATTACTGGACATAAATAACCCGTGTGTCTTAGATTCAGTCTATATTTAACAGGTGTGAATGAGTGTTACCATATGTGCTTATGCACAGCTGTTATGACCCTCACCCATTTTTAGGCAAAATATGATATGCATAACCATATTTACAGATGTGGTGCATATGTTGTTTTAGTTATTGAAAATGCATTTTCTCAGTCCGGTTTTTCAGAAACTGCAAGTTAACAGGGATGAAAATGCCACTGAAAGCAACAAAAATGCCAGAGAAACGTAATTATAGGAGCAAAAAATGCCCCGTAATGATACTGATAACATCTTTATCCTGTAGTGCCATATTTAGTTGTAGATCTATCTAGTTATATTACATGAGTATGGATTTAGTGTTTCTGGACTATTGTAACCTGAAACGTTCACATTAATATTGAGGTTGATTTTTCAATTTTCCAACACATTGATTACATTAAAATGAACAAAAATAAATGGGGTGCAGTGTGTATTTCAATATTAGAAACAGTGCACACAAATAACCCAGAGGACACCAAACCTTGAATCTAGAATATTAAAAGCAAACAAACTGAACAGAACACTAAGATTCCCAACCTTCCTGTTCTTCTCCAGAGTTCTCGACAGCTGGCCTCCAGGTTTCATGAGCAGTTTGTGGTTCGTGATGACCTCATGGGTCTGGCCATAGGCACCCACGGGGCGAATATCCAGCAGGCCCGGAAGATTCCAGGGGTCACCACCATTGATCTCGATGAAGAAACATGCACGTTTCACATCTACGGAGAGGTACACACATTAAAACACCACATAAAACAACTTTAAAGCCTGTTTATCACCATATGGTGTCTTTAAATGAGATGATTGTTGGAATATGTCAGCTTAAAATACAGAATTTGTGTTTGGACAGCTTGACATTTGTAATTGATTGATGTGTGATTTCCAGGACCAGGAGGCTGTGCGGAAGGCCAGAAGCTACCTTGAATTTTCCGAAGATGTTATCAAAGTTCCCAGAAATTTAGTTGGTAAGGGCTAAAAAAATGTAGTTAAATTAAACAAACCACATTCTCCTTCATGGACCTTCTTTCCTGCTCCGTGATGTTTAATGTGAATCATTTTATTGTTCTTGTTCTACAGGAAAAGTCATTGGCAAGAGTGGGAAGCTGATTCAAGAGGTTGTGGACAAATCAGGAGTCGTTCGGGTTCGAGTGGAACCAGAAAATGACAAAAAGCAGTCTTCATTAGAGGAGGTCAGTGTGTTTATAGGCAGCTGGTAAAATGCATGAATTCAGTGTAATTGGCGGGGAATGTTTAAAAGCACTCTAATCTCTTTAGACTGCAGAGCAATACTCACTGTACAGAAAATTCTGAATCCATTCAGATTAGTTGTAGAGTGTAGAAAAACGAAACTCTCAGATATACACTAAATACCACCAATTAAACCAGACGTGTACAACTGCCTACACTGTAATTAACAGCAGTATTTAAGAGTGAACTTGGCAGTCATGTTTATTTCAGTTTCTTTTCACCTTATTAGAGAAGCTAGTTTTCTTGTCAATTTGCTGAACAGTTACTGTATTGTAAACAGCTACTCTTGCAGGATGTAGATAAGTGAGTCACTTTTTACTTTTAGTTTCATGTATTAATAATTTAGACTATCCCAGATCGTTTGTGTCACTTGTAAAGTGAAACATATACAGTATGCAGTTAATAAAATAGTCTAGTTATACTTTTATTTTGCATTGCACTTTCAGGGAATGGTGCCGTTTGTGTTTGTGGGTACGAAGGAAAGCATTTCAAATGCTCGTATTCTGCTGGATTATCATCTGAACTATCTGAAAGTAAGAATCAGTCTTTAATCTTCCTTACCTGTTATAAATATAGAGATGACATTAGAGACATTGTTGATTAGGATCATATCTGATATCTCATACTGTCTCTTCAGCTCCAAATAAAGTCACATGTGATGGACTGATTATTTGTTTGATGTGTTTAAGGAGGTCGATCAGCTGCGAATGGAGAGACTGCAGATCGATGAGCAGCTCAGACAGATTGGAGGAGGGCCCAGGGCTCCTGCAGGCAGACCTGAGAAAGAGAAACCTTTCATGGCTGATAATGGGATGGGGCCGTCACGAGGGGGCAGCAGCAAGCCCTTTGGTCGTGGAGGAAGAGGGAGACGGGGCCCAACACTGGCCTCAGGTACGACAGATCCAAGGAAAGACTTCAGTCCAAACATCACGCCTAAAAATGTGTTTTTAATGTATTAGATAACATGGCAGCCAGGCATCTGCAAGCTAATGATTCTAGAGTTTTCTCAGAGCTGACTTTACCAATTTTTGCAGTTACTGAGTGTTGCATCTGCAATAACTTTAAATAATGTGGTCAGCAGTATACAATACTATAATGCTTTAGTATAAATTGTATATATACTGTAAATTGATTCTAAGATCAATTTACATTATACTAAAATATATTTACAAACTGAAAATTATTTCAGTTTTTTCTGAGAAAAGAAAGCTTCACTACAACTGATAGAAGTGTATCTGCATCAACCGGAAACTGACTCGACGTAACTAAAATAATTTAGTATTGCAAACCAGTATATGCATATTGCAAAATGCACATTAGTGATATTTCGATATATTGTACAGCCCTAATGATTCTTTCATTATTTAAAACCTCATGAAATTCACTTGAAGATGTTTTCGATGTCTTTCAACATTCACATCTTCAGCGTGCTTGATATATCTTTAAAGTTGATGCCATTTTATTTCATATTTCATCTAATGCAGTAAAATTCATGCAGTGTTAAAATACTATTCATCAGAGTACGGTTAAAGCTAGTAATATACTGATCATAAGGGCATGTCTCTTCAAATAACTTATTTTCTGATATTTGTTTCAGGCACAAACTCTGAAGCCTCTAATGCATCAGAGACAGAGTCTGACCACAGAGATGAACTGAGTGACTGGTCCTTGGCCCCCACCGATGAGGAGTCCATGAGTTATCCCAAAAGGGCCCCAGACGGACGCAAAAGGGGTGGTGGGCCCCGGGGTCGTGGAGGCAGAGGAAGAGGAGGCTACAAAGGTCAGTAATGCAGTTTTCAAAGCTATTACCCCTCTCAAAGCCCTTTTCAATATTTGTTAAAATGTTCAACATTCACTTTTATATGTTTGAATTGTAAATCTGTAAAATGTTTTAATAGCTTAAGAGTTTTCAGCTTTCAGTTTCACAGTTTGTGTTGTTTAATATTATATTTGTGTTTGCGCAGCTGAAGACATGCAGTGGAGCGAGTCTCGCTCTCGAAGCTCCAGAGACTCCAGAGACACATTGCAGGTAAAGTTTCATTACATCAGCTGATTCTACATGCATGTATGTTCAGTGTAACGTTCTAGGCTAATACTGTACTATAATATGTCACTCAGTACATGCTGGTTGGACATTATAACAAAAGTTCATAGGAGTGACCAATGTTTAGGAAACATTTCTCACTGTATTATTTTGGTGTTGCCATAATAAACAGCTGTCAGACAAGTTAAGCCTTTGCTGTAGTAGACATTGCAAAATGTTCTCATGTCTCACCATAAGCACTTTAAAGTTCAGCTTTTAAAAAGTGTCTTGAGGCCTCTGAGTTCTGCTACATTGTGTTACACTTCTTGTAGCTGCTTTGAAACGCTTTTACCTGTTGAACTGCATCTCATTCATTCTGAGAGCCGCTGCGCTCTGTAATTATGGTTTTGTGAATATGTGACTCACATTTGTATGAGATGGTACTTGAAGTTTGAATTGTTGTGGAAAGTCCTTTATTTGCATTGTCCAGTGCAGATGAAAGAATCCAGTGAGTTAAAGATACCACAGCTTTGAGTGTTTGTATTTTCATCTACAAAATAATCCTGTTATCTTTTTGTTCTTCAGATCCGAATTGACAGCAATAATGAGAGGAGTGTCCACACCAGCCGAGGAGCTCATAGTCTGGCAGGAGACAGCGGAGGAAACCGACAGAGACCTGTGAAGGAGCGAGGGATGAAGAAAGAGAAGCAGGATGGCCCAGACAGCCAAACTGTTGTGAACGGAGTTTCGTAGAAAAACATGCCCACCATAATTCCACTCAGCTCCACCAATCCAGATGCTTCTTCATTAGAGAAACATTAGGCCAAAGAGAACCAGGTCAGTAGGGCTGTCGAGAGACAAGACCATAAAGCACACTTTGTAATTGTTAACGGGGGTAAAAGACAAGGTCTCTTGGTGTACGGTGTGTTGAATTTCGTAGTCTTCATTGATTAGAGAAACCAGTCTCTACATCAGAACTGAAGCTACATGTTTTCTAATTGACTTTCTAAAAACTACCTACGAAACTAACAGAAGCTGTGGATAAATGCATCTCAAAAATGGAATCATGTCAGAAAAAGTATATTTTCCAGCAATTGGTTTATAAGGATTTTGTTTTCCAGAATGTCCAGCAAAACGAAAAGAAATGCATTAAAGGATGAACTGAAGCTCTTGTTTGTGCCTCATCTCATGGCATATGTTATTTTTACACGCTTTGATGTCTGTGAGAACTCGAGCCCATTCTGATGTGAGATCACATCATGAGCAAAAAACATAATAAACAGAAAATAAAGAAAAAAATGGCAAAAGATAAAAGATGTAAAAAAAAAAGTCTCTGTCTGATCTGTGCCTTTAACTAGAGTGAACATGAGCGACGCCTGTTTAAGAACATTTGTTGTGATCTCAGCAGAAATAGAGGTGTATTTTTTTTTTCTTTCTGTGCTGCATGTATTTCACAAACATTTTGTATGTTTGAAAAGCAGGATTCCATCATATCCATTGATTTCTAAATGCCACGGCTAATTTGTGAATAGTAAAGGTATTAACCTAACTAGTCTCCAGCATAAAAGGTCGATATGTGGAAGTCAGATAGTGTAAACCGACCATTCATACAGATGAAGTTTTCAAATCACCAACTTTGCATTCATTTAGTCATTTAGCTTATCTTTACATTTATACAACAGTTAGGAATTTTTTAGAAGCAGTTTCCTTTACATTTTGATTTTCTTCATAATTTTCTTTCCATTACCTCCTGTAAGTTTACTTTTAAGCTCGGTCATAATGACACAAGGTCATTTGGCTTCAGTTCCACCTCTGCTCACGCTGGCCACAGTAAACTGCCATCTCTCCTGCTGTATTCTCCAGCGTCAGCTGTGAAGCACTATCAGATATCTGTAACGTTGTCTTTGTCCTAACAATGATTTATCACAAACTGAAAATGTTTATTGTGGGGTTGCATACTGTATATTACATCATTTGTTTGGAGATTGTTGCTGTTCTTTTTAGATTGAACTTTAAATGTGCACTTAACATGTTTGTGTTCCTGCAAGTACTTTATAATCTGTAAACTTATAATAAACTAGAATGTGATGAGACTTCCTCAGCAGGTGAATCACATGTATGCTGTCAACATTACTAAACCGAAGTTTAGATATCTTCACTGACTTGGAGTCTACTGGACTTTTTGCAGCTGAATTTGCATCGAAAGGGATGAGACGGGGACACAAGGTGTTAACTTTGATATGAAAACCGTTTGTATCTGATTAGTGCTTGTGCATTAAACTTTAGTTTACATTTTTGAAAAGATGCGATGCTGTTTTCCAAACCCACAATCCTTTCGAAATCAACTGTGACGTTAACCATGGTAGTTTTTCTGGGTTTTTTTGACTGTACAGTTAGAAAGCATTCTGTTAGGATACAACCGACTCTCCTTTACACTTTCTATCCGTTTCCGCTCTTGTTACTCTTGCAAGTCACCTTGGCAGATAACCAGCTCTAGCTGTTAAGCTTCTAAACCAGTTTCAAAGCGATTTGCCTGGACCGATGTCCTGTAAAAACGGATGCAGCGACACTAACAAAAACTAAAAACAAACAAAATAAAAGACTTGGTAAACGTAAGCAACGTGTGACTGGTAGAGAATTTGTAGCTGTGTGGATTGAAAATGACAAACCACTGTTTTGAACAAGGTGGTCTAGCTACTTGGCGAGGCCTTCTTGTGTGACTCCTAAATTTAGCCTTCAAAATAAGGTGTTAAATAGTTTACTCTCAGTATTTTTACTCTCCGCACATCTACGGCGGTCAGTAAACTGACAAGATGGCGCAATTCACTGCAGTCTGTTCGAAAACTGTTCAGAATCTTTGAAGTGTTGCCAAACAGACTGTTTCCTAGTTATTTTTTTTTTTTGGAATGTATATGAAAATATGACAAAGTGTAAAACCGTCTCTTGCACATGTAGGCTATTGTGATTTGAAAAAGAGCTGAAAAAATGAAAAATAAACATGAAATACTGTAGATACTGAACTGAGGTAGACTGACCTTGTATGTTACTGCACTTTGGGTAATAATTTCTTTGTATATAATAGCAGAACAGACTGGGTTTTATGTTGACATTGTTTGGTTATAGTGCAATATATTTTGTATGCAAGCAGTTTCAATAAATAAAGGTTGATCTTCCTCTGCAATCTGAAGTGTTTATTTTTTTCAGAGTTGAAAGTTTACAATCTACATGTTGATAAATCTGCTGATGATTACAGTCGACAGCAGATTTAATCAAATTTAAGACTCAAATTCAGCATTGCTTGTTACAATATAAAGAAAACTTGTCATTTTATATGAATGGAGAGCATCAACAGGAATTTTGTCAATTTGTTTTGTTCTGCCACATGGTGGCGCTCTTCCACAGGCTGTCCAGTAAAAACATAATTGTAATGCACAGTTGTAACTGTACAACAATCCTGTTAAATAATGAATGTTGGCAATGCATCAGATTCAGTAACAGCATAAATGTGGATGAACTGGGCCGCTGTTTGACGTGAGAGGATTCCTGCACAGTTTCTGTGTCTCAACTGTAGCTGACATTCTCTGCTGTGTTTGTATAGCAATGCATTTTATATAGTCGTGCATCTGCATGTATGTTTAACAAAAAAAGCAAAATGTAAGCATTTCAAGTGTTTGATTTCATTTTTATTAAAGTGTTTTTATATATTATAAATTTTTGTAGGTTTGTGCTCAGTTCTGTTTTCAAACCTCAGCTCACACCTGAAGCGCTTTCACAGTTTAATGTGTTTGTTAAGTTAGTTATCACGAGTTGTGTTAGTTGCACCTTTCAGGAATATTCATGACATGTCTGTGCATAGAAATTAAACACAACAGAGATCCGACATTAGGCATAATATATTGTACAGTAGAATGCATTATGTAAAAATGTTTGCTTTTCTAACAGTTTCAGTTACAGAATACAAACTTTAACTTAATGCTAGCTTTAAAAAGCTGGGATAAACGAAGTATAAACCGTAGTAGTGATGTTTGCTTTTTAAAAGCACCACTAAATGAGTTTCTATTATTTCCTAAGGATAATTTCCATTCCTCTTTATATATGGTTAACTGTATCTGCATGAAGGGCCTGCTCAGTGATGATCTTCTGCTATTGCCAGTTCAACAGAAAGAAAACGTGTGTTGTGGTCCCGCATCGCTGCATTTTCACAAGAGCTGACAGAAATTCAGCCTCACTGTCTTTTATTGCAGGAATAAAGGGCCAATTACCTCCAACCCCAAACAAAGGCCTTACCCTGCCATCATCTACTGAATAAATCTACCAGACAGACACTGTTTCTTTTCCTTAACAACTGCAGAACAGCATATAGAGTGACCGGGACTCTCTCTCTCTCTCTCTCTCTCTCTCTCTCTGCAGTATTATTAAATGAATAAACTCATGGGAAGTGAATGACAACACTTAAAATGATGCAGACCTGCAGTGCTATTAGTGCATAATGACAGAAGCCCGACTTTTAATCTGTTGTAAAGCTGTGCTGAGGGGATCTAACAGTGGTAAAAGTTCAAGTACAATATAATGATCAAATGAACACGTTTAAAAGATGAAGCATTTCAAATTCATTCAGACATTGAGCAATAATTGCTGCTTTTCTGTGTTACTGTGCATATAACTGAATAATGCCAGAGAAACTTCCGGTCAAGCCGTGAACAGCCGCCGCAGTCACGCTCCGTCACAGCCAATTAGCACTTTGCGTCGTTCCTGGACAACCAATCAACCAGTGTGTCTTATTTTGTCTTTTATGGTTTATACCTAATTTGCTTTTTTTGAAATTAAGATATGCTTTTTTACAGTATATTATAATTCCTCTGCAACAACCAAACTCATTTCCCACAACTCATTCAATTATAATCTGTTATTTACTACAAAACTAAAGGGTAACGATTACTGACCACTGATCTGAATGTTGAGAAAAGTGCATTGCCATATGATGGCCCCTAATGCCTATGATTGTTACTAATTGTTAAACAGAATCCATTGACAGTGTTGTTGAATGTTGTAATTTTGTTTTTGTTAGGCTCAGCTGATGTAAAGCTTTGTAAGTCTGCAGTCATCCGTCATTGTTTTAATCAGCTTGATGTTTCTGTCTAGAAATATCATCTGGACTGCAGTTCCCCTCTAGACAGTTTTCTAATCTTTATTAATATCATTAGCAGCTGCCACAGATCTCTTAACTGAACACGTAACATGATTGACCTCTGCATGCCTGTCGATACTGTGTTTATTATTATTTTTATTTATACGTCTTTTGGAAACGGTAATTAAACTGATAATGAAATACAACTCTGAGCCCTGTTAACCTGAAATAAACCACCGGATAAACAAAGACGTGAAGGCCTATTAAATCTATAACATGGTATTAGTTTGTGAGAGTCAAATGATGTTACCTTCCTATGGGCCCTACATATCCACATATTTTCAATGAGCGTTAATTCAGACTGATGGAACACGGGCACTAACCTCTTTTTAATTGAAAAGTAAAATTATTGATTTTTGTATTTTCCCCAGACAAATGAAGGGCCATGGTGACATCTAGAGAGAGAGAGAGAGAGTCTGGAGACATCTTACAAAAGCAAAGTGCTGCCGCGAGCAAGGCGGCCCCTCACCAGAGTAGTCAGATTGAATTTGTTTTAATGCAGATGCTCGTCTCCTAATGCATTCTGATGAGACTGAAGTCTTGCTCCAAATGAGGCCCTGCATCAGGCGCGTCTGAGCGATCTCAGTAACGCCGTTTAAACGTCTTGTCCTCATACACACACGCATGTCGCATGAATTTTGTATTGTACACTCTTCTGCGTGTGCACTGGATGAAGTATTGCTGATGTTTTTAAGTAATGCAATGTATCGCAAATGTGTGCTAATTACAGTAACTTTATATACGCAAAATAACTGAATTGTGCTTTTGACAAACATGTTTAAAATGATGCACGTTCACATGTGATGTCAAATCACGTAGATGGTCATATCAGAGGCCGGGGGTCACCCCCATCATCATGTGACCAGCTCATCACTTCATCTCAGCAGCTCACAATTATTGGACATTGTTGATTGTGTTAAATTGACAAATTGGAAATTTTCACAACAGCATTAGTTACCCAGCAGGTGTTCCTGTAGCTCAACTGGTAGGGCATTGCGTTAGCAGAGCAAAGGCTGTGGGTTCGATTTTCAGGGAAAACATATTGAACATTTGTATATCTTAAATGACCCATATGTCACTTTGGATAAAAGTGTCTGCCAAATGCATAAATGTAAACATTTTTGTTTTTACATCATACTTTCTTCGCACTGATTAAATTTAGTGCAAGACCACGATTGTACCTGCCAACAAAACATGCCCAAAAAACTTTTTTAAATTTGACTCTGTCTGGTCTAGGCAAAGTAATATATTTTTTATGGTCGCTCAGTTTGTAGAATGTACATGCAGGAAGATGAATTAATTTGTCCACACTGTGTGTGTGTTTGCTGTAAGGTACTGTTGCCCCAGACACAGTAAGACTCAAATGTCAGAAATCTAATTGAAATGGTTCTTTAATAATATACTCAGACATATAATAATTTCATTTTGCTGCATCACTGAACGCTGCTCTCCCCTGTTTTCAGAACTAATGCCTTTGTAGTTAATAGAGTTCTTTAAGCTCCACAAAGCTCCAGACTCTCATTCTGTCCTTTAGAGAAAATCCAGGCATACATGGTCATGTTCTGAAGACCTCAATCATTCAGGCTGGTGTGGAAGTTTGGACGTGTAAGTGCTGTTTGTAGCAGGTTCTTTGAAGAAAGGTTGGGTTTTGAGCCCTTCAATACAGCAAAGACCGTTTTTTGGGTTTAACAATCTCACTCTTGTGACTGATGGCAGAGTCAGTTTAACAATCTGCAAAATGTGATACTTTAAACAGCATGTGAAACATAAATCTAGCATCTCTTAAAAAGACTTCTGGGGAATCCTCTTAATCTTAGTTGTATGACAATACCATCATGTAGTCATGGTTAATTTCACACACACAGCTCAGTTTATGTGCCCTGCAGCCCTACCTGACTTTACTAAAAAGTGTTAGACCTGTAGCTTGGTACTGCAGTGACATGGTGTTTTGGAAATGTTACTGGTGTTTTTTTTACATGTACTGTAGCATAATGTTTTTGTGGACATGGCACCATAGTTCTTCTTTTGGACGTTTTGGGGTTAATAGGTTTTTTAATTGTAGTCTTGGTAAGGGTTAGATTATAAGTGTTTATAATGTTTACTAGCTGTGTATAAAAACAGTAGAAGTCTATAGAATGTCCCCATTTAGATAAATAAACATGTGTATGAATTCTTTGTCACTCTTTCACCCACTGAAAACAGTATGTGACTGCATTCCACGTTCTGCTTGCTTTTATACTGCTGCCCATATACTTTAAAATGAAATATATATTTTTGTTCAGTGTCAATGAAGTAGCTCTGAGCTTTACTGATGGTCCCCTGAGGTTTCTGTAGGACAACGCCACAAATATTAAGATCAGTGAAAACGTTTGACTCATTTATTTATTCTTCTTTCTCCATCTCCTCTCCCCTTGCTATGATATTTTTTTTACTGGTTTGACAAAAAATCCCTGTTATCAAATCCCTCGATCCAGTGGGTGGAATTTTTTGATTCTTGTCTTCAAAGGCCAGCTTCTGTTTGGTCATTATACCCGCCAGAGAATTTTCCCCCACTCGGCACAAACAGATGATGTCTTGAATGAAAGGCGAGCAGATACAAAACGCTGCCTGCGAAGTGACAACACTGCCAAATAATTGCTATTTCTCAATAGAGTTGTGATTGAATCTGTATGCGCTCATAATGCACAAACACGCACCAGGAAGTCTCGGGGATGTTGGCATTACACAGCTCGTGACTGGTGTTACTGCTCTCCTGTTGTTTGTAAAGCCCTTTCTGAAGGATTTTTCTGATTTTTAACTAATCCAGTTAAAATAAAGTGCATTTCAGTCTTTTGTGTCAGTTGTCATCCTTGGTGATCATAGTTTTGTATGTTTTTATAAATGTAACATGATATTTAATTTGTAAGCAATGGATATTGCGTTCTCAGATTTATGTGTGTTGCATTTAAATGTGGTACAAAAATTATGTTGTGAATACAAAAGTTTAGGGACAAAGTTATATATATAGGATTTGGGGTTTTGTCATGTAATCCATACTGTATGTTTGTGCTGCGGATAAAAATGAGCAGTGTAGGGGCAAGAAATAGCTAAGACTTCAGGGTCTAACATAAGTTAGAGGAGCAACCACCTGTCAACCATCCAGCATACC
This sequence comes from Chromobotia macracanthus, assembly GCA_036877525.1. Classification (NCBI taxonomy): domain Eukaryota; kingdom Metazoa; phylum Chordata; class Actinopteri; order Cypriniformes; family Botiidae; genus Chromobotia; species Chromobotia macracanthus. The sequence goes on along the minus strand of JAZGTH010000020.1, from coordinate 1,848,374 downwards.
CTAGCAACCACCAAGCAATGCCCTATAAACCCAAGAACACCCCTAACAACCACATAGCAACACCTTGGCAGCCACCCACAACACCGCGACATTATAGCAGTAACTCTGGCATGGCTAAGCAGCACATTCTTCATATTCTTCAGAAATGGTAAATATCTGGTTTCGATTTTATTGTTAAAATGACACATTGTCACAATGTGTTGTCTATTGTATGTGTCTTTAACAGCACACATTGATCATAAATGGGTCAAGATGTGAATTTGCTTACAGCTTTCTTTATTTAAATCAGAGCTTTTCTTCTTTGACACTTTTGCAATTAGCAAGAAAACCCCCTCTATCCTTTTTTCCCAAATCAATTAAGAGAACAAAAGCGGTATTGAAAAACTATCAGTGCCGGAGAGATTTCACTGCTGAAATGAACCACAGGCACTTTGGGTTTTGTGCACTGAATTATGGCATACCCCCTCCCTCTTTTCTCACTTCATTTTTCTTTTCTTTTCCTCTTACACTGTTTCCTCTTACACAAACATTTTGTGAGCAGCAGAAGAAGAAAAACAGGAGATATGTCGAATCTACTGGGGGTGCAGATAAAAATAATTCAAGAGCTCATTCAATAAAACTCTCTCTTCAGTTTTGAGAGGAACAACAATGTCATGCAAGCCACTGAAGATTAAATTGTCTTTGATTATAGCATATAAAACAGAAGAGCTGATAAGCTGGAAAGTAAAGTTTTTTTGGTGGCATGCATTGTAGTACATTTTCTCTCTGAGCTTAATATGCACAGAAAACTTTTTTCCAAAACATAATTTTTTTCCAAGTGTAAATGATATTAACATTTAACAGTGACTTCAGTTTAGGGTGGGACTATCTGTTTAGCTGACCAGTGGAAGATGAGCAATGTGTGTCTGTGCAGTATGTTAAAAAATGTTTTTGCATTTCTGTTTAGTCGCACAGAAATAACATGTCACCTTTAGAAATAGCTAAATAGCAAAATAAAGCATTTGTCGTTTTTGTTGTTAAGACGCAGTGCTTTGAATGAACAATGACTGAGTTACATCTGTCGACTTGAGCAGACTTACAGCCTGACTCTGCTAACCGAATGTGGGTGCTTGATTAAATCTATTATCATACCGCGTGTGAGCCAGAAAAAAGAAAATAGTTTCAGGCCGAGTGTAGCAGCAGTTTACAAAGGAGGCTAATTAACATCTGTCAGTCAGCGGGCAGCAGAGCCGTGGAGCTGTAGATGCGTCCAGCTGCCAGCACCTGCCACTTATCAGTGAACTCACAGCAGATCCATGTAAAGGTGCCCGAGTGACAGGGGAAGTCATCACTGTGATTCAGAGGGCTTGTGCCTTTCTTTCAAGCTGGAAATGAAAGCAACAGCTAAATCAAAAATGTCGTGCTGTTTCAAACCCACCTGATGTTCTGCTGAACACAAACTGTTTTGCAGAATGTGTATGCTGCTCTTTTCCTTCACCCAGCACAATAACGTCAGTCCCGATTGTACGTTTGCTCACTCAGCAGTTTCTCAGTTATTCAGCACGTCACAGTAAATGATGACTTTTCATGTGAACTGTTGCTGTAAATGATCGACTCAATTAATGAACAATTGCCGTAAATGCAGATTTGTTGTGGTTATGAACTCCATACAAGAAGCCAACCAAAAAAGTGCAGTTAAATACATTTACGACAACTTTACGTTACGTCAAATCATAACATCCATAACATTTACGTTAAATCTCCATCTTGGTGATAATTGGAAAGAGAGAAGCTCTTTTCCTGAGCAGGTACGGTTTACACCGGGATGATATAAAGGTCAGTGGTGAATGAGAAACAGCTCAGTGCAGTTCAGAGTCTGGATTACTGAACCGTTTTACATGAGGTCTCACTCCATCATTTTAATTATAGTGTAACACAGATGGAAATGGAGGTTGCGGTTCTTTATTACGAATGCATGTCTGATTCCTCTGTATGAGGACTGCAGTGGGGAGTTTTGATTGAGATATCAATGGGAGCTGGTTCTTCTTAAGCTCTTTTGTACTGACTCCTGTTCCTCTGCATGAGATTTAAGGGCATGTTCTGGTCCTTGTGATGGAGCACTTCTCAGCTCATTTATCACAGCAGTTCTGATGGGTTTAATAACATCCGTGTCTTCACCCTTGACAGGTGACGGGTGAGAGGAGCCGCTCCGGTTCAGCGCACCGCGCCGGGTCGCTCACGACGAGTGACCGCCTCCGGCGCGCCCTGACTCCGCCTTCCGCAGCGCTGCGTGTCGCTGAGCGGAGGGAGGCGGGCAGTGCGAGCTGCGCCGCGCGTCGGTGAGGAGACAGCGACCGGCTTCACCGAACCGCACCGATCATGGACCTGTTCGAGCTGGACTTCTTCCGGGACTGGGATCTGGATCAGCAGGGGTACGTGTGCGCGCTTTCTGTGTTTTAAATGAAAGTCTCTGCCTGCGTGACGCGCCGCGGCGGACGCGTCTGGCCGCGTGACGTCGTCGACGCGTTACGAGCGCGTTCGCCGCGCGTTTGCGCTGTCCGACGATGCTGCCTTGTTAGACAGCACACTAGGATCTGTAGTGCAGTTTTCAGCGCTGTCTTCACTCAGGTCGGGTTTATTATAAGGGTGCACTGATGAGACATCATTAAGAGAAGGCAGATCGTTTACTTATGAGGACGCTGGCTGTTAAATGAAGGCAATCAAGAGCAATATAAACGCAAACAATATGCATCTTCTTATGCATATTATATATATATTAGTTAGCCGATCGTTAATGCAAAAGTTACTAATCGTATTACTTGTTCAATGAGAAATATGCATTTATTAATTGTATAAACGCAAACCCTCATAAAAAGAAAACGTAGTTAAGGTGCATCATTGACAAGCGGCAGTAAAAGTAAGTTTTTGAATGATGTGAATGATGAACTTGTACTGAAGACAGTTTCTTATGTTATTATCAATAACTTCAATAAGCCAGCAAGCAGCAGTGCTGTAATGGTTTGGTTGGTCATTGTTAAAGGGATTGCTCTGCTGGTTTGGGTTGTGTTTTACACTTAAAGACATGATCTGTCAGTCATAATATCTGAACAATATCTGAACAATATCTGAACATAATTGTTTGCCCAAAAAGTTTGTAGATTTTTTTAAGGCTCTCTTTATCCCCACCATGTGGTGGGGTACAGAAACCTATGAATCCAGAACACAGCAGAGAAATGGAAATATCTGACACAAAAACATTTATTTGATCGTTTATTAGTTGGTTTATATCGACTCGATGGCTTGAAAATACATTGATATGTCTGGTGGGTTTTGTTTCATAACTTTCTCTTGTGTGTTTTAACGTGTCCTGCACATCATTGCAGATCATGGCTGCTGTTTGCAGCAGTTTGATTTGTAAAATATGCTTTTGAATGGTTCTTCTCATCTGTTATCTGGACAAAAGATTTGGCTACTGTTTAAAGAGAGTAATCCTGCTTGTGGAGCCTGTCAGCTCTTTCATTTTATTTAAAAGGGCCGACACGTCTGTGATCCATAACTCCTGTGAGAATTGAAACGAAATCGAATCAGTCATCACATCAAACTGGAGCGTTGTAGCATGTCGGTGCTGTTGTCTGGAGATTTGCTGTATGAAATATGGATCTTTGTGTTTCCTCAAGCGATGGTATGTTGTCATGTTGGGTTACTCTGTCTGTTGACTCATAAGAGTTTTTGTAGCATCAGCACCCTAGTCATTTTACTCGATTTCTTACATGCACTTTACAAATGCACTAAAACAGCTCGAGGTTAAAGGTTATTTTTTGATACGCTCTCTGCTGATATTAAACAGAAAGAGCTACAGGCTGGTTGATTATTGCTTCTGCAGTGGTGGCGGTTTTGTCTTGTTGTCACATTCGTAACCTTGAGCTACCCATTAAGTTTGTGAATATTTATGAGGGTATTTTAAAAGCCACTTTTGAGGGATAAGTACGTGTTCTGTGTTTTTAAAGGCAGCTCATCCCTGTCGCTTTACTGACTGTGAGAGCTGAGCGTAGACTCAACCAAACAGGCATGTAAACTGAACAAAGAACTTTAATGTGGTTGAACGTTCCGGTGTTTTCCAGTGATGTATCAATGATTCAGAAGCACACAATAATAATTCCCAGGCTTTGTGTTTAATGACAGCTTATCTTCATCATAATCTGAAGGCCCGGAGCTGTTCCTCATTGATTTGGGTCGGATCTCTCTGGTTTTGGTTTGTAGTAGAACATGAGGTGGATGTAATCGAGTCAGATTAGCTGGTGCAAAATTCAGTGCGGTGAAAAATGAGCTCTGCGGAGAGCAGCACCTCATTTTGTAGACAAAGGTTAACTGTGGGAGCAGAAGAGGTGGTGAGGATGAATTAGACCGGACATGAATAGCTGCCACAATCACGTTGCCTCTTTACTGCAACAGAGTCAAATGACTTCAGAGTGTGTTATTCTTCATTTTCCGACAACTATTTCTCTCTCTCTGTGTGGTGCGTGTTTCTCATTTGGCAAATAATTTCGTAATGTGAGAACATTAGTCAAGCATACGTTACAGCCATTGTGTTTGGATTTTAATGTTGAGATATGGTTAATTAGTCTTTATATGTCTGTATTTTATAGGTTTGCACCTTTAGTGCTAAACGAAGACCTTGTAATTAGGCGCAGGCATTTATTGTGTCTTTCTTTTCTTTCTTTATGGTCGTCCTGAGAATAATACCAAGAAGGATTATTTAGTGACTGTGTTGCTCCTTTTCTCTGTTAATCACTCTTTCTCAGCAGGGATTTTTGGCCCACTCACTTATTTTTTATGGTGTTAAAACATGTACAATGTTTTGAATATGGAGAACAAGTGTTCAGGATTTTGCCTCGTAAATTGTACTCAACGTTTTAACCCGCGGTTCTCTCCAACCAAAGTTTATTAAAGGGCAGAAAGCTATGGCATCATTTAAGACGAAAGTTAAACAAGATTTGCATTTCCTGAAGAAGATATTTGGGCTTGCAAGGCAGCAAAAGAGTAGTGTTAAAATTTGAGGTGAGACTTGACCTTGCAAACACATGCCTGGAAAACAAGAACGATTCAGTATGCAAATACTGCGATGGTGTCATCACGGCTGGTTGCATTTTGAATGCGAAACATTGTATCAATGTAAGTCAGTTGCAGTGTTTCAATGTTTAATCTTAAATGTTTTAAAAAATCACACGTTTAGAAAAACTGAAAACAGATAGCATACCTACAGCTGAAATGATCTACAAAACAAACGTCTGTATGTTAAACGGTTAAGGCTGAATTAACCTGAAAAGTTGAACACTTCAGAGCAGCCCCTAATCAAAATGTTTGAGGAATAGCACCACAATAATATCAGTGGAAAATCAAAACTTTGACAGTTTTTCTAGCTGTGAAAACCAAGCTTCTGTTCTCCCTAATGAAGCATTTATTTTGTTAAATTCACATCGTTTTCCTGAAACTGGGGCACTAAGTGTGACAAACAGAATGTTCTGTTATGTTGTGAAGTAACACTTTCTTTGGGTTTATTGCTATGCGTGTGTGTGTGGCACATTGTGTGCCGTCACTCTGTTTTTGAAACAGCCGTGGCATTTCCCAGCTTCCTCTGTGTCCCTGCTGCCACCTTGAGCACAGCTGGAGACTGTATATCACACGGCTCGCTTGAGGAGCCACGCTCACTGCTAGTCTTATTTGTGCCTGCCTTGGCACAAAAGTTGCATCTCTGCGGCCGCCAAACATGCACGGAGGTTTGGCAGTTGGCACACTGTTCCAGAGAGAGAGGGTGCCAAGTGCCATGCCTGCGGTCTCATTTTGCCACCTGCAAAAAAAAAGCCAAATGCTGTGGCATGATAAAGCAGCGAGGTTGGCACAATGCTCAGGTTATGAGAGGAGACAAAAGGTGATGGCTCGCCACACGCCGCCCTGGAGTTCAGCACACAGTTAACAAGTTCCTCTGGGGGGACGGCGGTTTGGTGTAACTGTGAATTTGTGTAGTTCAAGACTGTGGTCACAAATATGACATTAGACATAATGCATGTTTCCTTTGGCCATTAACAATGACATGAAACTAAAACTGCCGCAATGTACTTTCTTAAATAATGTCTCTGTAAAATAACATAATTTACGCAAACTTTGCTCACTCTTGCTTTATAGCAGTTAAAGACATTCAGTGCCAGTCTTTAATAGAGTAGCCCAGGTGATAAAAGGGAGGACTCATGTTAGAAAGACTGTCCGGGGAGTAAAATCCTGCACCACAGGCCCTGTTCTCTCAGCTGAGTCTCTGGATGGCTGTCCGACTGTAAAGAAGTTATTAACTGAGCACTAATTACAATAGCGCTAATAAGAGTTGTGGTAATGACGTGTGAATTTAAATGATTTAAATATCTTCTTCAGTTAGGCTTGACCAGTTCATTTAGACAGAAGCAATGTGCGTGCCAGGAGAGCTTTTACACAAACATACAGTCAATGTTGCATAAAAATAAATCATGAAGTGAATATGATTCTGGTCAAGACGATGTGCAATGAAGTAATGAATAAACAATGAAAGGTCAAATATCATATAATATCATATATAATCAATAATAATCATTTATTATTATTATTATTTATATTAATGTAAAGAAAAGTTGTTGTCCTACATAAGACCCCGATAATGAAACAGTGACCATGGATGCCCAGTGATTGAATAAATATTACTGTTGATTTTTATTTGGTTGGCAGACTGCTGTTGCCACCTGATTGGTCAGATTACGCCTGAAGATCTTCAGGTTAATTAAGCCTCGTGCTTTGAGCTTCCAGATTACTTTTCTCCCATAAAGCCATTTACTTCCTCTCAGAGGTCATTGCTTTTACTGAAATCACTCACAGATCTGATGATTCAGTACAGCCACGCAGGCATCTGTAGAGAGTATTTTCAGCATGTCTTACAGGAAGATGAATCAGTTTGTCTTTTAAACTGACCTTTTGCTGTCGGATCGACGTAAGCTAAAGGAAATTGCAAATTCAGTTTGAAGTTCCTTGTTGTTTCAATTGAGCAATATTTAGATGTTTCTTCTGTATTGGAAGACACATACTGTAATCTAGAGTCATGATGCAGCACATCAAATCTGCTGCCAGGAATCACTCTGAACCTGAAAATGTGCTGAAGAACTGTGAGTTTCTGGTTGAATAACTGTGTCTTTTCCTTGAGCTTCGATCTGGGTTGGGCATCGTGAAAAGGGACTATCCAGCTAACAATTTTAGGTTGTCAGGACGTTCTTTTAATGTTTTGATAGGTAATGGAAACAGATGTTATTTTGAAAGTTCTGGGAACATTTAAAATGTCCAGTTTTTAGATGTTGTATTCAACGTTATTGCTTGGTGAGAGTGTTATTCAAACATTTTTTACCAGTAACATTTTTAAAATGTTCCACTAACTTAAACTTAAAAAAACGTAAAAATAACATTTTTGAGATATTTAATATATAACGTTAAATTCTACTAATGTTACTGCAAAAACTTTTATGATAACGTTGAGAGAACCTTTAGAGAACATTAGCCAACATCCTGAGAATATTGCCTGTTAGCTGGGCAGAGTAACAGCAAGGTTGAACACAAGGTTACTTTGTAAACAGGAAATATGTTTAAAAACAATCATTATTTTTGCCATTTTGCTAGAAGTTCAGAAATTACACCCTAAATTGTGTCTGAACTTGACAGTCTGTGATAATCACGTCGTCTTTGTTGCATGAAATAAGCAGCTTTGGCGTTTTGATAATGATTGTTTTTGTGTCCCACTGGAAGAAAAGGCAAACAAGTTTAGGTAATAGATGGGCTGGATGGATGCTGACTGAATCATTATTTTAAAGCAAATAATAATCAATTGAAAAAACAAAGTCTACGCTTTCTACCTAAATGTGCTTAACTGAAAGCTGTAATGTTTTTGGGGTTAAAAATAAACAAAAATCAGTTATTGAGCAAGTACAGGCCAGATCTCTTTACCTTACCCGATTCACAAGAATACATTATGATAATGATTTATAATTTGAGCTGTCGGGTCTGATTTCACAGGAAATGTCTGGATGTCTGGTACTGTAGATGCTGCAGGTTTGTAGCTTGTTCTTGTAGCTTGTTCTTACTGCAGTTGTTTAGAGTTTAAACTTATCATTCACACTGAGAAAAGAAGTCCAAGGACCCTTCGATGTTATATTTCATCCAGAGGGTCCAGACCGGTCAAACAGTACCAGTGTTTGGCTTCAGCCCCGGAAAAATGAAATCGCACCTTGTTTATAGGGAGCCACAGAACTGCTAAAGAATAAACACGCCTGCCAAGAATCACACACGGAGCTCCGTCAGTCACGTCCACCTGTTTTCTCAACACATGCTAATTTGTCCCATTAAATGCACCTCATTCACATTTTGTGCTGAAAGTGACTGAATCAGGTTTGACAGTGTTATCATACTGACTGCTCCGGCACTCTGAACGTCCCTCCGGCTTTTATTGTTTGATAAAGATCGGAAAGAACACACATCTTTATCAGAGAAAAAAGAAAAGCAGAGATAAGAAAATGAATTGAAGTCAAAATCTTTCAATGGAAGAAACTGACAGAGCCGTTAAGAGTGGTGAGTAACAAAAGAGGCTCCAGTGCAGTGAGAGTAATGTTGTCTCAGTTTTAGGTGGTCATCCCGCTTTCATAAATGATGAGAAAAGATGAGAACAGCTACATGCATCATCATATATTTATCATTTCTCATGATCTTTTTGAACTTGCATTTGTAGTTATACATTTGGCAGATGCTATTATCTAAAGACTTACAGTGCATTCAACAAAAAATACAACACAGCAATGCCACAGAAGAACCATTTTGGTTCTCCAAAGAGCCATTCAGTTAAAGGTTCCTTAAAGAACCATTTCTTTCTTACCTTTTTATAGTCCAAAGAACCTTTTCCACCACAAAAAAAATCTTTTGTGAAACAGAAAGGTTCTGCAGATGTTAAAGGTTTTTTATGGAACCAGACAGCCAAAATGGTGCTTCTGTGACATCATGAAGCTCCTTTGTTTTTAAGAGTGATGGTATGCAAACTATTGTAGTTTTTGTGTTCGCTTGACTTGAACCCATGACCTTTGCTTTGTTGATGCAATGCTTACATGTTTGAAATTAGTTTTGTAGACACTTAGAAAATGTATATACATATGAAGAAGCTTTTGAATCAGTTATTGTCTATTGTTGTACCCAAAGAATGTCTTTTCAAAAGTAAATAACAAATACTGACCATTTATAAGTTGGATATTTTATTAATGATAGAAAATAAATGTACTGAGGTGTGTATTTTCAATAATAATCTGAGTCAAAAACAAAAGCTAACATGGCACCCAACAATCTGTCTTCTAAAGGCTTCGTGAAGTATTTGTTGTATTTTATTGATTGTGTCGTGATGTGTTTTATGACGTTCCACACTTCTTCACTTTACTGTGAATGTGGTAAAATAGCTCTATTAATAGAGTCAGCTTAGATTAGATGGCACATCTCATACCGCAGACATTTATAAAACACTGTTATTCCATCTCCGACTTTAAACGATATATTTCTCCCCGTCCGCGAGCTGGAATTGAACTCCAGGTGTTTTCAGATGCATAATCATGCAGTAATGCATATTCATGTAAAAATAAACCGCAATGAATTAGTTTGCTGACAGCTTCATTGTTATAGAGCAAGTACATAACAGATCAGTGTTCAACGTGATCTCCTTATATTACCCTGATTCATGACAGTAAGTTTATAATAATGATTTATAATTTGAGCTGACAGTTCTGATTTCACAGAAAATGTCTGTCTGTAAACAGAAAGAAGATCCAGCTACTATGTCACATATGCAGCTACTGTAGATGTACTGCAGCGTTTGTAGCTTGTTCTTGCAGCAGTTGTTTAAAATTTACACTTGGCATCCACATTAAGAAAATAACTGCAATTTTGTATTTTTTTAGACAGAGATGGTGGTAGAGAGGCAAAATTGTTTACTGATACCTATGTGTGACAGACAGTTTTACACAAATCTGCCCTGAATCAGTCTCTGTGTTTCAATCAACCTGTTTTATTCATGCAAGGGGCTGTCAATGACTGTCAAGCTTATAAAGAACTTAAGCTTATAAAAACATTTTAGTCTGTAACAAACGCCATGAGGTGAATTATGCCATGCAGATGACTACTTAGGGTTAAAGGTCTGTTAAAACACTTATCTTGGCAATCAGCAAAGTTTGCTTTGTTGTTTAGCAGAGCATTTCTCCTGCCACAAGTGGCTATCAAAAGTAAATATGCTAAAATTACTGGTACATTACTATATTTTCTTTTAAATCTGTAGATGATTCCTCCAGCTTCTTCAGTTGTTGTGCCCTGTGGGCCTTCTGCATCCTCGCATTGCCTGGAAAATCAAACCCTTTAGTTACAGAAGCACTGCGGGGACCTCTTGCTAAAAAGCCTGTAAAGCAGCAGACACAGAAAGTCAGGGCTTCAGAAATCAACAGATGAATGATCTGGATGGCAGAGGAAAACGCCATCAATTCACTGCTGGCGGCGATGCAGCACAGCTCTGGTGATTTATGGGCCACGTTGCAGATTTTTATCCTAGCATGCTGTTCCTCCTCCACCGTGGCATTGAGTTATTCCCCAAAGTTTGAGCAACGTACCTGTTAGAGATCAATTCGCCACTTTCTCTGTTTGCAGCAACCTGCTCAACAAGCGCCTGATGTTCACGTTTTTACCCACGTTGATATTTTGCTATTGATTTTTTGCTCTGTTCATTTCTCGCCTCCTTTAGCACCTGGACACAGGCCTGTTGTGTTTAGCCGGTTTTATTGTGATGCAACAAAGATGGATGTGACATTGTCCCCCCATTGTGGGGCGCCTGATAGTGGAAGTGTTAGTGAAGCCATTAGCACAGTCCACAGGAAAAAGGGAGAGTGGCGAAATTACCATTATTCTGCCACCATTAAGCTCTCGCTCTCTCTCTCTTTGTCATTCTTTCTGTTTTTTAACCTCGTCCCCTGCACTGACCAAATTCAGTTTGACTGTCCAGTAAAGCTTCATTAATTCATTTGTTATCAAAAGAGGTTAACCACAAAGAGAGTATGGGGGAGTTTGAATGGGGGGGTAATTATGTATTCCATAATTACCATAATATATGGTCTGTCTGTGTGTGTGTCTGTCTGTGTGTGTGTCTGTCTGTGTGTGTGTCTGTGTGTGTGTCTGTTGTGTGTGTCTCAGTGGATCTCAATACTGGGAAACGGGTTGGTTTACTCAAGAGGACTGAGAACCTTATCAAAAAAGGCTGGGAGGTCCTTTCTGTTTTTATGACACACTTTTGCTTGGATTTGACTCTTTGTCTTGTCTCAGTGCTTTATGAACAAACCACAGCTTTAAAATGAAACACAGTGTACATTCTGGGGACTGTTGACACACACACAGACAAACAAGCCCATATAAACAGCCATCCATCTCACTCCCAGTTGAGAGAATGACAGGGCATATTGGCTTTTGCTCAGACAGGTTTTGTATGGATTGTTTTAATAGACTGCATCCCTCTTTTGTCATGAAATATTCCCTGCACACGAGCGTCGCATTCCCTGCAACATACTGCCGTGCCAAACTTGTTTCTTGAATGAACAGAGGCCAGAGGCCATTTTAAATGAATGAGGTTATAATGTTGTGCATTAAACGCACTGTAATCAAATGCAAAGGTCGGAATCTCAGTATCAGTGTTTATATTGTGATAAGTGAGTCTTGTATGTTAACTGGAGGAGAAATGTAACCGTGCTTATTAAATAATATAAAATATGGTTTTAAATTAACAAGACTGGAGCAATTATTATTTATACCATTTGTCCTCTGCAGTAACTCCCCTTATAAAGATGTCCTTGTTAATTACATAAGCTGACTGCAGAATTTTCCTAACCAGAGAGGAAACGTTGGTAGTCCATCTGCATGATGCCCCCAAAATTACAAATCAGACGCTCAGCCAATTTCCTGGAATAAAAGAGAAGAATTTTGGGTTAAAAATGAATAAAAAGCAGTTATTGAGCAAGTAAATGACAGAACAGTGTTCAACATGATCGCCCTAACCTAACCATAAGTTTATAATAATGATTTATAATTTCAACTGTCGGTCGGATTTACACACAAACTTCACACACAGAAGTTACGGACTGCAGCTTTAATTTAAATCTTTGCTGGATTTACACAAGGAATCAATATGAGTATTACTTTGCAACATTTCACGGCTAACGTTGATTGTAGTTGCTGCTCATGTCGCTCGTCCGAGTGCTTGCTGCTAATAAGTTTGTATCCACTGCGGACGGGGCAGAACTAGCATAAATCTGTGATATGTGAAGTCACAAATGAAAAATGCCAAGCACACATCTGCTTGAGATCTGATTTTTGACTTCTTTAGCTTGGATTCTGGCCAAGTATCCATTACTGTCATCATGAAGACACTTCGCTTCATATCGGATATTTACCCCCAACAATAGCTCTACAAGAGAGTCAGACACATCTTAAATTTCACCTCATAAACGTGACAAGTTTCTCATTTTTGAGATCTTTGTGGCTGGACGAGACAATGATCGTGTAAAATGGGAATAAAAGATGGAATATTTAAGTAGGCCATGCAAATCACTCGCTTCTGGGGGAAATAAAAGACTGAGACGAAAAAAGAGAAACACAACAAATGAGCAAATAATGTTTCCAGACGCACTCAGAAGATGAACTGTCACACTTGTTTGACTTCTGAAAAAGCCTCCCTTTACAAAAGAAGACTTCAGATCTGCAGAACACAAATGGGCATGAATAATGCATTACAGGCTGCTGGGGGGGTACTCATCGCAGTAACAGAATCAAACCGATAATGTGGTCTACAGTCTGTGGTCAATAGAGGGGCTATTAGAGGAAAGCATTTCCCCACAGAGAGATGCAGACAGCTGTGATAAAACGTTGTTAATATGGATAAAATTTTGTGTGTGTGGGGGGGGGGGCTGGAGGTTACGTTCCCCACTTTGCTCAAACCGCAGATAATCTCAGCCCTGACACACTTCTGAAACAAACAAAGAGAAAACAAAACCAAGAGTCTGGATCTGAATAGTCATTTTACCAAAATTTCAGTAGGCGATTCCAGTTTTAATACCACAGCAAAAAGAAATAAAACCTGCTTTTTTAAATGATTTTAATGTAACATTCTCTCTAGTAATTATTCAGGACAAATACACAATCAGTAATACAATAAAGAACAAAGAAACTGATGTTGTGTTTAGGTTTGATTGCAGTTTAGACTGGGCTTAAGTTACTCAACCAGAAGTCATTTTCTTGTTAAAGCTGTTGTGTATTTGATGTTAACAACATAGCATAAAGTCTGTTAGAATGCATTTACGCTTTACAGATCTGATATTGTTTTGTGCTCATAGCTGATTTTTTTGCTCCACGTTTACATTCACTTTAATGACAGTGTTTGCAATAATAACTTGACAGGAAGGCGTTTCAACAAATGCCTTTGACTGTTCATGCACAGGCGTGCAGGAGATTTCATATGCAGTTGCCTGTCAATCAGACAAACTGAGCCGGTACTTGGTACTGTAAAAAGACTTCCTATTATTGTAGTATTGACTTTGTAATGATACCAGTACTGGAACTTTTCACTGATCTTGATCAATATAGATGTTTCCAAATGACTCCGACTTCTCAAGTGTGTCTGTATTAATCTAGTCAGCTAGGATTATGCAAAAGAAGTGGAGATAAAATGTCTGTCACAAAATTAATTAAGCTTGTTCTGTCCACTTTCTGCTTCAAATGTCCTGCAGAAGTCACATGAGGCCGCACGCTCCGCCCCTCGCTGCATGTTACCCTGCCCCCTGCTCTCCTGAACCCTGTGCCAGCTAGGTGTCTGTTGCAGCTGTGGAACAGTCGGTGCTCGCTTGACGCCAGACTCTTTCCTCCGCTCCTGACTTCATTTCGGGACCACACAGCCATGCAGCTGTTCTACTCAACGGAACAGTGGTCCAACCACAGGCTATAAATAGGCTAGGACATATCATGTCAACAAACATTAAACATGGTGAATTGTGAGAGTTTGAGGGGAGCTTAGTGAGTTGAGGTCAGCTCGCATCTCCCTGGATGTGTCGCTAGCTGTTGGCGTTCCACAGCACGAGCAGGGCTGGGAGAAAAGTCACCTTGATAAGCTTATTTCGAGTTTCTTCGTGTCCAGGGAAAATGAAACTGGAAGGCTGAACGGACAGCAGTGGCTGAGCAGGAGGAATGCAAACTTTGCTTCCCAAGCTGCCAAATTACAATCACTTTGGCAACTGAACCCAGCACGTAATTCTTAAAATCAGGGTGGCAGAGCATCACGTCTCCTCTAAAAAGATTCTTTCTCTAACGCTTTGTGCTTTTCTTTGTTCTTGCGGACTGTACTTCAAAATCAGGTCACTCAGCTTTATAGCTTCTATTTTTATTGTTGTCGTCTTCAGCTTTAGAAGCTTGCCTTAAATAAAACGATTTCTCAACATAAAAATGGCCCTGTTCCAAAACAGTGTGCTGGCATGTTGCCTACAACAGATTTCCATGCTTATGGTGCCTGAAAATGCCGCCTACCTAGGCAGCTCTTGAAATTTTGAAACCTCTAATATGTCTGTATTTATTAGTAGTGCAAAGGAAGTCAGGAAAACTAGTATTTTGTAAATAAATCCACATTCAGGGCAAATACAATATTTCTTTGATTGGAAGAGCGTGTAATTATGGAGGTGCGTTATTATCAGCAGGGAAAACAACACACTGTGATTCTTCCAGGAAAAATCCAATTCCATCATCTCCAGAATTCCCTCTCCTCCTCATTAGCCATTGTAATCAGACTGTTCACTGTCAGTTAATTACAAATGGACTTCCTGACTACCTCTGGAGCCCAAACCTGTGTCACTGTGTGTGAGTGTGTTTGGAAGTTATAGAGAGCTGTATTGCCTTGTTAGTTCCTCCAGACACAGGCTCTGTTATAAAAGCCTCTGACCTGTTGTCTTGGTGACGGATGCTGAGTTTCTGTTGGTTGTTATGTGGCTGCTCTGACCGGCCTGGTCGACACCTCACATTCATCCATATTAACATCAAAGCACATTTTTCAGCATCCGGACGGTGCCTGATGTTCTACAGAGAGTTCAACTCACTGGTCTTATTATATTGGTAAATGCTTCTTAAAGGCAGGGTAGGCCATTGTTTTGTTCCAGAAACATGTTTTGTTATGCTGGTTAAAAGTCTCTTCACATCCTGATAGCAATCAATCAATTTCTTCTGTGGATGGCACAGGACGATAAAATGTTTGTCCAGTCATTGTATTCGCACAGGTTAAGCTATGTATGTGTTCATGTGTTGAGGAGGTGTGGCTTTGGAGATGCTCTGAAGGGAGGACGGGATCTTATGCTTTCAAGGCTAGCTTGCTTTTTTGAAACTGTGGTTAAGGTTGTTGAGTGACGTGTAAATGTGCGCTGTACAATAATATCTGCCAATCTAGAGTGACGCATTTCTTATAGTGTCGAAGACGCATTTTGAAGTTTATGTTGGATGGTTTAAGCATGTAGGTCTTCCCATATTCCCACAGGATGTGATTGTGGGATTAGCGGCATATCTCTGGTGCCTGTTCATTCATTGCAATTTCCTGTTCAAAACCAAAAGGGAATTTTTGGAAAGACGTCACAGTGAAAAAATCCAGGGAGGAATGCTGTAATGTGCTTGTCTTTATTATGAGAAATACATGTTTAAAAAGGCATGTGATTATTCAACAGAATGATTGTTTTCATTTTGTTGGAGGTATGTTATCACAAAAATACAACCTGGCTGGAAATATGATTTTTTTTGATCGTCAGACAGGACAGTTTTTTATTTGTACTTCAATGGATTTTTTAATAAGGACTTTTTGAAAACCAAGGCAGATGTTTAAGCAAGATTTTTAGCTAGTGAGATATTTGCTTTCTATTTTCTGTTGAGCCTTTCCGTTCAGGAAAATTGCAGGTTTAATACAAAGTTTAACTAAAATTAAAGAATTTTAGGTTGATATTCTTCTGATTTTGTGCTACTGAAATTCCAATGGAAAACTTGTTTGTAATGTTTATCCAGGTGTAACGCATCACCCTTTAGACTGGTGCATAAGAGCATTGCTGTAAACTTAATTTGTACAAAAGGAGCAAGTCATAATCATCCATAAACCTGTAAGTTAACGTAACTTTAATGTCAGTTATTGGAATTGAATAATACATAATTTTTTTAAACAGATATTCAAGACAAAACAGTTTAACTAGATTAAGAATGATTGACAGAAGGATTTATGTTTCTGAACTCATATTTGTTTGAGAATCTCAGATGGGATTGTGAAATGAGATCATCTTTCCTGTACGTCTCATTTCTGAGCGATTAAGTCAGTTTCTGGTAAGGCTGTTGTGTGTTTTGTGTTTTCTCTGCTGTCTGTGAAGGTTTGTGTCTGCGCTTATTAACATGCGCAGCAGCAGTCGACGGGTTAACCCTTACAGTGCCAGGACGATACAACTCCAGCACTCTCACTCTCTCATATTGCCTCTCTCTCGTTCTCTCTCTCTCTCTCTCTCTCTTTCTCTCTCTCTCTCGTTCTCTTTCTCTCTCTTGTTCTCTCTCTTTCTCGTTCTCTCTCTCTCTCGTTCCTCTCATCTGTCCTTGGGGGCCTCCCCCCATCATCATGTCTGGGCCTGGAGCCCGTTGCTATGGTAACCTCAGGACCAGTTAGTGCAGCAGGAGACTGAAATTGTATTATCTTCTATTTCCCCCTCCTTCATTTTTATTTTATTATTTCATTTTTAGATGTGTGTGTGTGTGGGGGGGGTTAAATTGCTGGTGGGAATGATGCATTTTTGTTCACACTAGATTTCGCATAAAAATGATTCTCTTGTGGGGCAGTTTAATGATCAGTGCATGACGTCTCTGTTTAAACTGCAGGTGTTAGCGAACAAGACATTACTGTAATTAATGTTAGGTTTTAGCTAGATAGCTAGATCAGTATTTTTAAGCACACATACAAATAGATAGTTATATATATATATATACTTATCTTCTTTTAAAAATTTATAATCAAAAACGGCTACATTTAGAATAAGTTAATCCAGGTTTGCACAATCCCAGGTTAACCTTCTCCTGCAAGTGCAAATCCATTTGGCATCCTTGACAGAAAATCAAGTCAGAGATGAATGAAATCCAGAACATTTGTATAATGAAGGGGCATAATTAATTTGTGAGTGCAGGCCTGAACCCACACACACAAACGTGCACAGCGTGGGTTTTCCGGCCAGCCACTCTGTGGTGTTATCACTTCCTGTGCAGTGAAGTTGGAGAGTCTCACCCATAATTCCAGTCTCTTATTTGTCTTCTCTCTCTCTCCTGATAAAGCGGCTGTCTGATGTGTTTTTGTCATATATCGTCCTGCTGTCTGTCTCTCGTTCTCTTTCCCTGTGGGTGTTTTTATCAAGTGTTAAGTGTGTGTGTTTCTGTGAGTGTCGCTCTTTGTTAATTACTGTGTGTTCACAGAGACTTGCTCGTGTTGCCGGTTATAATATTATTCACTTAGTGTGAATAAAACAGTAATGAAATAAAAGTCCAGGGGAAGTTAGTTTTGTTTATGGAGGTCATAATCAGCTAGTGAGATCCGTGGATAGTATCTATGTATAGTATACATTTATTTGTAGTATTTTGCATGTTGACACCCTTACCTGTTCGTAATGTTATGATCTGTTAGTTCAGTGTTACAGAAGGGATCTATTCTCAGCTCTGTGTGAGAGGAGAGATTTCATTCCAGCAGCAGCGGAGCTTGTACACAAATACCTGCTGTATTATTCACCATGTACACCTCGAGTTCAGAAAACTCTGGCAGAAAATTTTGGCTTCCACACCTCACTGATATTAAATCAAAATGACAACATGTTTGGAGATTTTAGGAGCTATTGGGAGGACATAGTGATCCAGTCAGTTATGAGAAAATAAGATCAGTTTAGAATATTCTGTTGTAGTAAAAATTAGCCGGCAAAGCTACACATTTGTACCTAAAGATAATGAATCTGTTGAAAAGTGTCCAACTCATTTTTGCACTTAGTTGTCTTTTAAAGCTGTAAATACAAACTGCAGTCATGTTTTATGAGTTGTATTTTTGTAGGATATATTCAGTCTGTAAAGGCTTGTGAGCTAGAAAAACATAATTTCTGTACTGGATTTTTACTGTTTACAGGCCCAATTACATGCACTTTGTTCTTCGGTGGGTATATAAGACGCTTAAACCTGAAAAAAGAGGCATACAAAGTCTCCTGATTAATCATTTTATATAACATTAATGAAATGCGGTACCCTAATCCCCAAACATTTATTACTGTACTTCTAACTTTCTATAGAGTAAACGATTTAAATAAAACCAAGTTAGCAATCAGTTTCTGTCAGCAGTACCCGAGTATAAGAATGAAAAAAATCCACGTGGTTTACCCAGTGTCATGAATAATGCACGTCTGAAGGTTTCCTATTGCTTCATTAATATGGCTTGCTTTATGTACCAGCTTTCATTGTCTGCCAACAGCAGAGCGCAAGCCAAAAAAACTCAAAAACAAAGTGCCAGACGAGTCCAGTGTGGCTCCAGCAGACGCTTTTTAACAGGTCCTGTCTGGCTTCAGACTCTCAGTGGTGACATGCTTTCCTTCTCGACAGCTTTTCTTACTCCATGTGTTGGACATTACCTCCCTGACTGACAGCTTCTCCAGTTTCCTACAGGTCCGCTCGCTCTGTTTGTGATGCCAGATAACCGTTATTAGGATCTCTCTGTAGCATGTTCGCTTGTTCGCTTCAAAAGGTCACAGGGAAAAAATCACTTCAAAAAAAGGCAAAAGAAAGAAAAGTTGTCTGCCAACAAGACGTGCTAATAGCGCAATAAAATGTTACTTTTAAAATAATTGAAGATCTGTGTTTTTATTTGCTAAGGCTTCTGGTAATAAACTGGGCAAGGTTCAACACTAGCTGTAAAATGTGTTCGGGCCGCAAGTTGAAAAGAAAGAACTGGCTGTCCTATTGACTGGTTTTATTTGGTGGATGAAGAGCTGGGTTATGTTCCTGCTGGAGTAATTATTATAAGAAAGGCTGTTGGGTTTATTTTGATGCCTTTGTTTTGAAGCGATTGTGTGGTCAAGGAAAGAGATTTATATTGGATCAACCTGCTGCAGTTCTTTCAGATGTATCCTTTTGTGTCCTGTGGTTAAAATAAAGTCATTTGGGTTTGGAATGACACGAGTGGGATTCATTAATGACAGACTTCATTTCCGGGTGAAATATTGGGTGATTCACAGGCAGATGTTCATTCTCAGTGTGCTGTGAACTCTTCTATGTTTTAAAAAGAAATTAAGCAAATGAAATGCTTTGATGCTCAATATTTACAGCAGAAACAGCTGTCATTCACTTTGGAGTTGTTGTGTTAATGATAAAAGCAAGCTAGTGTATCTAGCTGCTTTATAACAAATCAAGAAACCCCTAAAAAAGAAAACCAAGGTTACTCAAAGGTCTCGTCAGAGACAAAAAGAGAAATGATCTAAATACAGCTGCAAAGTTTCTCCCTCCTGGATCGTTTGTTCTTTTTATGCTCCGTCATTATTCCTTTTGTCAGAACCGTCGTCAGCTGCCTCCTCTTGTACTCAGTGAAGTGAAGGAGAGATTAGTAACAGTATCAGGTTTGGCACCGGGGCTCTTTGGGGTCAGAGGTCTTTGGCAGGCCCTTGGCTGCTCACAGGGGCTCACGTCACTGTGACCTTTATGCAGTGTTGGCTTTACTGCAGACCAGCACTTGAAAGAGGGGAAGCTTCATCAGAGCCACGCTGCAGGATTTACTGTTGACATGACCTATCTGATTCAGTAATCTGGATCTCCAGTCACTTTCTCTCTTCCCTCTTTCCCTGCATATATCTCTTATACACTTTACTATTCTAGCCTGTTTTTATTCTCACAGTGTTTTGATACACTCAGACTTTTGGTGCAACCGATATAGCCATTTCAGGTTTATTTTATAATCTGTACAAAGTAGACAAAGTGTTTGTAATCCATTGTGAATGAGGGCTTAAAGACTTTGAGATATAAGGTGGAGATTTTCTCAAAGGAACAGCATTGCCTATTAGCTTAGTCTGTTAGAATTGGAACTGACTCATTTGTGGGTATTCAGGGTCAGTGTATCTTCCAAGTATGTTTAGAAACCTGATTAATGGATACTGATAAGTCTCCATTTGATTGGTTCTAGCAACCTCCTGCCTCTTACTGAAATTAGGGATTCAGACCCAAATTCTGCTGTTTTTCTCTGTGAGAATAGGAACTGTTTGTCCCCCATTTCAAAGAATGAAACCATTGTAGCGTAACGTAACGTAATGTCAGTGCTTATCCAGAGCCGAGATTTTAAAGTCCTGGACTCGTCTTCATTACAGATGCCTGCTTCCATCAGTTCATTAATGTGAGATAAATCCAAATCCTTTAATTAAGAGTTAGTTCCTTTTTATTAGGATACGCTGAGCGCTTAAGGAAACAAAACTGTATTTGAGTGAGTAAAGGTTGTCCTTTCTTTCAGAGATTTTCTTTTAAGATTTTCCTTTGCTGTGTTGTGTCTGTCAAGCAGAAGTACCACATTACAATTTTAAAGATCATTTGTAAGCCAGGAGTCAATGTGTGTGTTCGCTAAATGTAAATTTGGCTGTTGGAACATTTAACAGAAGGTTCGAGGTTTGATAACTTGAAGGATTTTGGATGAATGTGGAGTTTTTCCATTTGCTCTGGCACAAGTTTCAGATCACATGAATTCTGGCTCTTCAGGAAGCACAAGCACTCAGTCAAACATATATATGTTTCTGCAGGGAATTTTGAGAATATAATCAAGTGCATGACAGAGAAGAAATGTTTGTACAATGTCAGCTTAAATGCGTCGATTGGGGCTGATGGCCCCAACTTTTACAGACTCATTTAGTGTGTCTGTTCATTAACATTATTCTGTGTTCTCTGTGATGAGTTTGGTATGTTTTTCCACCCAAAATAAATGTCACAGGCTTCACAGTCTGTTCCCAACAGTGCCACCTCACTGAGGACGCTGCTGTGAAATGCAGCCCACATATAAACAGACAACAAGTGCTATGCAAATCTCAATTTACTGTCAGTTTATTGAAAACGACTTTGAAAGTGAAAATTTTCACAACTCCTCAAAACAAATACACAGGTTGAATAACCCCTCGTAATTGTGGCTCTCAAAGTCCATTAGCGCTAATGTTATACATAAACATGCCTCATTTGATCGTGTTATTGATAGAAGCGCACAGATTCCTGCCACTACGAGGCGATGTTGTAATCCGCGTGATCCCGCGCATGCCGGGCCTCACGCTGACACAGAGTGAAAAATGGACAGAGATCTTGGCATGTTTATGTGAAGGGACGGGAGACTGGAGACTAATAAGAGTGAGACGGGGGCCCCCGCTGATGTGTGAGGCAATATCCTCCTGCAGTGCTCGGCTCGTCTCAGGGGACATCGCTTTAAAGGACGGAGAGAGAGAACGGCTGGCTCGCTGGCCTCAGAAATCTCAGTTCTATCTCCTCTTCAAAGGCTCTGATTACCCAGCTCTCCCTCTTCATGTAAACACTCACATTCTGCCTCAGGAAGTGATGCGGTGCACAGAAAGAAATTCGGCTGTTTCTGTTTTTATCACAAAACAGCGCAGAGGAAGATTAATATGTCGATGGTGATTTAACTTTCTTTGTTTTTTGTAATGTGTTTTAAGAGAGTCAGGAAAGTGTACAACAGTAGCATTTGCTCAGTTGTGTGTTAGGTAAACAAAAAAACATTATTAGTGTTTATGTGGATGAAAATTATGCCAGGAAAAGTTTAATTCGTCAGTGTATAAATATGTTTTACAAATCCACATTATAATTGGCTTTTTTTGTCATGGTGACGATATATAATTATGTTATTTCGCATGCAGTTTAACAAAAAGTGGTTTATGTTTTAAGAGCCTTGAGAAAATGCTTGTATTTATTGATTATGTATTTATGATTATCCAGTGACAAAACAATTTGCAAATGAGCAAATTCATTTTATTTGTGACTTGATGGATGTAAATAAAAGATGATAAATTATTAATTATATAAAAGATAAGTCTGGCATCAGTGAAAAAACAGCTTAACATTGTGTATCAATTAAGAACAGTTGAGAACTGTTCCAACTCTACATTTTAATTGGATGAGCCACATTTGAGGCCAATTAAAGCACGCCAGATCATTTTAGATACGGTATTTCCTAAAAACCATAAACAATTAAATTCCTATTGCATTACACAACTAGTTCTTCCTTGACATGTCTTAATGTTTAGAAATCGTCCAGCTCCGTAAGTTATTTCTTCACGTTTCTGTCTAGTTTTCATGTGTAAGTAACGTATAAACAATCATGCAGTTAAATATCTTTTGTGGTAGAAAGAAATGTCTACCAATTGTGTAGTAGATATATTTCCTCATACAGTAATCAATGCCAAATGAACTGGACACTGATAAATATTAATAATCTTTTACACCTCTTCAGCTGTAGGGATTTGGGAGTCGGCTGTAATGAAATGAACATTATTACAGTGTAAATGAGAGTAAAACAGGGATAACACAGAGTCTGTAATGATTCCTCTGTCTGCTGGTGTTTGTCATTATCTCAGTCAAGGCAGGTCGTGATTGAATGCGGTTGTTTCACCTTCCTTTCCTTGTTTGATTTTAAAATCTGTTATTTATTGCCTTTTTGCTGTGAATTCTGCGGTGTGAAGGTCTTGTTTCATCACACAGCCTGTAACCCAGAGGTACCTCATTTTCAAGGGAACCATTTGGAGGTGTTGAACCATAAAACACACAAATGATATTTGACTGAACTCTGTTAATCAGGATTTGGGGATTATGGGATTCTTGGAACAGATACTGTAGATTGTCTGCTTGGCATACATGCACGAACTCCTTCATGAAAATTGTAAATGAATGGCTGCTTTTTTAAAATGTAAATGTTTTTAACCATGTCTAGGCTACATCAAATACTTTTTAATGCATGTGTAGCGCACATCAAATAATTAAATCGACAATGTGATGAAATGAATTTGAGGAAATGTAATGTTTCCCGCAACTGAAAGCAATTAGAAGCGTATTTCACATGTGAATTGTTAATTTTATATATAATAAAAAAGTTCATTTTAAATTTGCGCTCACTACATTTTTACCCACATGACAGAATGAAGGGCCTGAGGTTTCATTTGTGTGCTCTGTGCACTAGAATGAGAGATCAAAGAAACTCTCTCTCTCTGTCTCTCTCTCTCTGTCTGTCTCTCTCTCTCAGTCTTCTTTCTCTCTCTCTCTCTCTCTCTTCTTTCTCTCTCTCTCTCTCTCTCTCTCTCTCTCTCTCTCTCTCTCTCTCAGTTTCTGTTTGCCAGATTGAACCTTTTCTTTGTGTCTTTCATTCAAATCCGATGAAACTAAAATGCATTATATTTTGTTGGCTTCATAGGTTACAACTGCCATGTAAAAATACATGTACTGTTAGTAAAAGAGTGATATATCGGTCCAGCAGATTGATTCATTCCTGTGCCTGCTCGACTAATTCACAGAAGTCATTCTGCATAGTGCCAAACTGAAACTGTACACACAGCATAGTGCACACATTTTGGCTTTAAATATTAAGTGACTTTTGAGTAAATATTGTGTAAAATATGTTGAATTAAATGACCAATCTTTGACTATTTTGGTTTGATTTGGTATCAGTCAGTTATTCTATGCACGTGGCTGATTAATTTACATCTACAGTAGCATCTACAGTAACCGCACATCTGATATAGTAGCTGGATCTTCTTTCTGTTTACAGACAGACATTTCCGGTGAAATCAGACCCAACAGCTCATTATAAATCATTATTATAAACGTAATATTGCCAGTCGGGGTAAGGTAAGGAGATTGTGTTGAGCACTGATCTGTTTTTGCTCAATAACTGATTATTGTCTATTTTTAACCAAAAACGTAACAGATTGCAGCTTTAAATAATAAATTACCCAGCTACTGTTTCATTCACGATTCATGTCCAATCACGTCAGGTTAACACGTAATTATTAGTGCTCCGCAGACCAATGGCACACAAATGGCCGGGCGTCCACCTTTGAGAGACATGGCCTAAGCTTGTTGACAGCACACGACCGCTGAACATCAAGCTTGTGTTGGCCGTGCAGTAATTAAGTCTCCGTCAGGGACGGTTTCACTTCGCTGTGAAGTTGAATAAAGTTTAAAGATTAAAGACAAGCTAGTGGAACCTGAGTTCCCTTCAAGTGCCTTTGCTCTGAAATTGCACGACTGCTGGTCGATGGTTTGTTGCTGTTGTTTGATATTTAGTTGTTTTTGTTGTCGTCTGAAAATCGCACCAGCCTCAAAAGTGAATGTTTAGAGCCAACTGCTTAACAAATGCTGTCAGAGGAATGGAAAAGTGTTAAGACGTCTGAAATCTGCTCTCTTTGTTTCCTTGATGCTTATCGTTCTAACGGTTGGTATTGAGGAAGCTTGTTTTTATAGTATAATCACTTAATAATTGTATAATCACTTTTACGCTTTACAATATGAAATGGTTCATAAAAAAGCATTTGTTTGTTTATCTTAAACAGACAAATGAATCATGAAACATGAATAATTAAGATATTAGAAGATCACACATTTGAAACCCTATTGTTTCATTGTTGTTAAAGATGAATCTCTGTCATCTTCTTTCTGTTTTGGGATTTTGGGGTGAAATATGGCCCAGATATGCTCTTGACAGTAGAGACTCACTCAGGAATTTCCTTTGGCTGCGAGTGTGATGTTTAGCTTCAGGTTATCAGACAGCCGTCAGATGAACATCCTCATGTGCTGTTGTTCAGAGTCCTGTCGACCTCTTCCCACTTCACTTCATCACTCTCTCACTCTTCCTCTGTTCCTCTCCGCAGCTGATAGCTGCCTGCGCATAATTACAGGGCAGGGGTTAAAACACGCTGTACATGTCTCAAACCATATTCTGTCTGACAGCTGAGCTTCAAAGCAGGAGATGATATGCATGTCTCTTGAAGGAGATTTGTCATAGCTTGAACTGCTAACTGGCATTTGGACAGCTGCGTTTATTAGGTTTTATTTATGTTTGTTTGTTTGTCTGTTTGTTTGTTTAGTTTGGTTGTGTATTATGACACTTCGATTATTTCATTCTGTTTTGGCTTTCGTAACAGTCATGCGTCCATACGGAAGGACAGTTTAATGATAAACTACATCTACACTTTAACTCAAGCGACCCAAAATAGATTTTGCTTCATTAATGCACCCCACATGTCGTTAACTTCAGCTGCAGAGCTGCAATTACATCTTAATTGTGGTGAATTTCTCTCAATGTGAAGGTGAAATATGGAACATGAAGAAGACATTAATTTGAAGTCGGTGCCCATTAAGGGATAATCGACATGCAGCTGCTATAATTTCCTCCCTCAATTATGCAGTCTGCCAAACGCGCCGTTCAGCGGCTCTGAATATACTGCGCTCAGATCAGTTTTCACAGTTGACATGATGTGGGAAATTGACACTCGACAGTGTCCGTGTTGTTTGCGGACACAGAACTGATGTTTCAGTGCATGCCGAGGTCTGTTCACTAAACTGGGTGAAATTCTGGAAATGTGTCGGAGATCCTACTGAATTATTCATGACATGACATTTCAGAGTCCAGACATGATTTCTGATTGGTTGACGCAGTTAATCACGGATCTCATGTATTGCTGGTTGAAAGAGCCACGAGAAAAGAAGATAAAATGAATTAGAGACCGAACAAGACAGTGTGACATCAATTAAACAAATGAGGCAATTAAGCAAAAATGAAATGGTATATTTACTGTAGATGTCTGAGACACATTGTTTGTTTCACGATTCACTGGAGGCAATCTTAAGCAAGGCTGTTTTATGGAAATTCATGTGATGTTGTGCTATATGAGTATTTTAAATTAGCACAGCGGTGTGAGCTATAATAGTAATGTTGGTGGCGCTTTGTAGAGTGCCCCCAAATGTATTTATACACTTAAACTAAACTTAAAAATGTATGCCTGTAATAAAATCTCATTGGTATTTTTAGCATCCAGTGTGTTCTGATTGGCTTTATTGCTTTGTGCAGCATCTCACAGAAAACATGGGGGCAGTTGTGGCGTACTGGTTAGTGAGTTGCTGGTTCGATTCCAGTGCTGGCTGGTAGTAACTGCAGTACCCTTGAGCAAAGCACCCAACTCCCCGGGCGCAGTAGTGCGCTGCCCACTGATCCGGGTGTGTGTTCACTCCTCACCAGTGATGGGTTAAATGCAGAGGCACATTTTACATATGGCTTACCATATCTGACAAAATATGTCACTTTCACTTCAAATCCATAAATCACAAGCACATGCAGTGACTGAAAAATGAGTTTCAATCTATGATCTGCATGAATAAGTACGTGAAATGAAAATGAAATGATTCTTAATAACACAATTAAAATGTTTATGTACATTGATGTGTATTCTTATTTTAATATTATTCTTATATTTATATTATCATAAGATCATTTGTGTCTAGTCATTATCACTCATTTAATTGCAAGGCACAATACCCATAATGCATCTGGTTTAAAGTATCCTTTTTGTTTTACACGAATGTAGGAAAGCAAATGATATTGAAGAAAGGTCTGTGATAGTGAAATGGAAAAACCTGAGGATGAAAAAATAAAGAGAATATTCCTGGCAGAGCGGTTCCCTCAATTTAGTCTCTCCTTTCAGAATTCTCCTGAAGAACGGCTGTTATCTTCCTCACATTGGTCTTGTCCAAGCAATGAGAAATCCGGAAATAAATGAGAGCAGATCTCCACCTCCTGTGTCAAAGCCTCAATGCCAGTGATAAGCAGCTCCATATAATTACAATCCTCCAACATAATTGTAACAAGAGGCTAAACGCTTAGCTGTACTTTTAATTAGCCAGTGCTTCAAATTAATAATTGCAGTTTAAATCATAACTCAGGCCCACTGTTGTGTCGGATGCCGCATTCTAAAAACAGTGCCACTCGCTGGCTGTTTATTACATTATTTCTCTATGGTGGGCTTTCACTGGGGGCTGCACAGGGAGGAAGATGAGGGGTGAGGAAGGACGAGAGATGAATGTGTTCTGTTTGGTTATCTTTCAATTGCAGTGAAGCTCAGCTCAGATTAAATTTTCTCTCCTATTTTGACATGGTGGGAGGAAGAGGTGGGGGGTGTAGGTGTGCGTATTGGGGGATTTGGGAATGATAGGAAAGAATAGAAGGAAAACTGCCATTGCCAACACAATCATCAGCACAATTGAATAGCATTCCCATTGTAATCCCGGGCACTGCTGCTGTTTAAAATGCAGCATTTCTTCAACACGTGGATAAGATTTCTGGTAAAACATTTATGTGACATTTATAAAAAAACATTTATTTGCACCTCAGAGCGTTTTCTTTACTCACTTAAGGACCTGAGTCAAGTGTCCACTTCACTGTCCAGCACAGCTCTCTGCAGTCGGAGAGTGACGCAGTGTCAGGGGACTCGAGTCAGTGGCAGCTGTAAATCTGATCTGTCGTTCCGTCACATAGCCGTGTCATCTGCCCAGCACCCTGACATAAAGATAACTGACATTCTTCTGTCATCGCCACACCGTCAGTCTCACATAGCTGTATTTATTCCCACTTTTCTTTGTCACTTATTTCTTCTCTGACCCATCAGAAATAGCACCTGTCACTGGTGGGCAGGTCTCGTTTATCTCGCTCCGTTTTGCCTCCCACCTTCTAGAGTAATTTTGTGATGGATTAAACGCTGCGGCAGAAGCTGCAGGACTGTGAGGTGTTTCAGAGGAGAGGGACGGCTGACTGAAGACATGCCGATTCGAGCTTTCTTGATTGTTGTTATTCATCACAACCTGGATGAGTCTGATGCTCAGGCACAATGTCTGTTAGCAGCGGTTGATGAAATATGTGCTTGAGCTATCTCGGGTTTTAGTAGTGTGGACATTGAACAAAAGCAATAGTTCTATCAGCAAAAAGTTAAAATAATTATAGTTTAAAATGGAAGAGAGAAGTGATGGGTTAGCATAGCAAATCTTTTGAAGCATCGTACGAGGTTGATCTGCAGTATTTATAATTTTATTTTATGCGGCAGTTTGTCAGACAGGGATTGAATTAAGTCAGAACTTTAGGCTAATTCTACTTAAATTAATCCAGACTACAGCTTTTGGAGACAACGCTTGACTTAAATGAGTAAATTCTAGACTAGTCACAGAATATAGCAAATAAGGACTAATCGGCTATAAATGTCCCAGTCTAAGCAGTACACAATAAAGGCATATACTTGATTTTCTGAAATTTACTTAAAATGATATAATGTAAATAAAGCATTTTAAGTATAATTTGCCTGTGCAGATGTAGTCACTGTGATACCTGGGTGTTGCTATGTGGTTGCTAGGTTGTTGGCACAAGTCAAAAGAAGCCACCCTCAAGTTACTGTGATATTAACTGCAGACATATTATGGGGTTTTGGTGAAAAGTGTGATACATTATTGTGAGGGATAGAAAATATTTTGCCATAACCTTGAGTACAGAGAATGAATGAATGAATTAATTAACGAATATATGTCACTATATTATAATGGGCCACTAAGTGTCTGTCACACTGTTGTTTCTCCTCAGGGTCTGATGCTAATGCTACAGCTAATGGCTGTGATGTGAGTCTGCCCCTGTGGGACGGCTGTGTTAACCCGGGGCCGTTCTACATTATGATAATGGCAGCACTGACACTAGGGGCCCTAATCAGCCACTGTCAGCCAGACATGGGCCCCAGGGCCAACCAGTCACAGCCAGCATTCAGTTTACAATCTGTGTGTGTGTTTCCAGCCTAATTGATGAAGTTCGTTAAATGGTAAATCATTTGCGGGTGTTAAAGAACTCACAAGATGCCTAGGATAGGTGTGTGAAAATCCACCTGAATGAAGTTCAGAAAAGAAAAATATGAGGTAGATGGGGTCCTTCAGTAAGTATATTATATATATATATATATATATAATATACTTACTGCAAGAATGTTTTTTATAACTAATAAGAGTACCTCTGAGGTTAGACAACGTTCTGCGAATATTCCCTGTTAGCTGGGATACAAGGTCCTTCAAATCACAATAAACTCTCCCTGAGGCTCCAGGCCTTTCAGACACATCTGCCTCTTCCTGGCAGTCTCCTGCAAAGCATCTGAGCACCAATCCAGTTATTTTATCTCTTCTGCCACACTCTCTTCATCTTCTTAGTGTCAGCCCGGCCCTGTTAGACAGATAAGGGTTTCCCTTAAATCTCGTACAGGCAGAGCTTTTAGCCGTGATTTCTCGCATGCCAACTCAAATCACGCTACTATTCTGTCTTGCCCTCAATCATACTTCCTCTCGTTTTTCCGCAGTCATTACGAGCAGGACCGCTCGGCACTAAAGAAGAAGGAATGGGAGAGGAGAACGCAGGAAGTTCAGCAGGATGAGGACCTTTTCTCCACTGGCTTTAACCTGTTTGGCGAGCCGTACAAGGTAAGCGATGGGACTTCCTGACACAATCTGAGCATCACTCCAGCCAGAAGATGCTGAGTTACTCTGTTTACATCCAATATTCACTCATCTTCTGCCTCCCTCAGTTTCCATTAGAATATGACCATCTGAACATCAGGGTCATTTAATTCAGATACTTCAGAAATCAGAAGTTGTGTTTATACTGTTAGAATCAGAATTGGTTAGAATCAAGATACATTAGTAAATTGAAATGTCACATTAAAAATAAAAATAATAAAGCTTAAAAATCAGCATAAAATGAATTACCTCAAGATTTATTTTACATTGTGATGTCATTTTTAAGCCTATTTCTTGCTTAATTCAAAACATGGATTTCATAGATTACAGGCAGCCATGTGTTTAGCCGGTTTAGTTAGTGATAAAGCGATTTGTTTCTCTTTTGATTTTTGGAAGTAATACATTTACCCAATGGGACACCATACGGAATGAGAAAAGCATTCAGGAAAAAGCATTTGATAATAGGTCATACATCTGAAGAGTCACTGAACATCCAGCAGGAGTAAAACTTCAGTGTTAAGATGGCATCAGCTGTAAGCAGGCCCTCTCGTACATGTTATCACTCTGAAAGCATCACTTTCATGGCTTCTGTAAGTGTCAGGGTTGTCTTTCTGTCCCAGCAGCTCGGGTGTTTTATCTGTTTCTGAGCTGTTAGCACAGACCAGCATCAGAGTCATTTCTGGGGGCCCGGGTTCCTCATGGGGCCAGCAGAGCAGGATCATTTTCCCTTGTGTGTCTGCAGTCAGTGTGAGTGGATGAAGAACTGTCTCTCATAAGTCTGGATGAGGATGTTTTTCTGGCTTCACTCACAGCAGTTACTCAGGCTTTAATTGTTCTGTCTGTGTGGTTTCTGTGATGCTGTCACAGTCATGATGAGATGTGTTGTGACAGGTTATGACAACATGTTATCGCTTCGCTTTTGAGCCAGGCAAGAGTAAATGGGTTTTCTTCCAACAGCAAGTTCTCTTTTGAGCAGGACTGAGAGTTCTGGTTTGAGTGACCGTTTCACTTTTTGCTACGGTTTTTGATTCTAGCACTTAAATGGTCGCAATGTTTTCCGCATACAGAACACAGCAACTTGATTTTCTCGATGCTCTCTAGGGTTAGATTATAACATGTAAACTTTTGTGTTTTATCTCTGTCAAAGATTCGAGATAATTATTGCTGATGTGTGAAATGATTTATGAGTTTCTTGTTCGTAATTTACCCGATCTAATTCCATCAGAAATGCTTACAGTCTTGATGAAGCGTCTGTAAACTGCAGCTTTGATGCAACAAACACGTCTTACTTCCCACAGTGCAGCAGTCGTAGAAAAATGCAACGTTGCCTTCTTTTCTGATGGCAAATTATAGTCCTTGTATGTATGTTCAACCCCCCACATCTAGTTTCTCTCCTTTTCTTTAGCATCTCTCTTTTTCTCTCTCCCTCTCTCTGTTTCTGTAATCAGCTTCCCACATGTCATTTATCTTCATCTGGATGCTGGCCTTTCCCTTTTAGCCTCTGAAATTAGTCGCCCCAACATCAGAGCTCTCCACTTAAATACAACTTCAGCCTCCGATTTATAAAGCTAAAACTGGGTCACTGCTGACGTTGACCAAAGACAGAGCTTTAATTTGAGTTTTAATGTCATCTCAAATATTTTGAGGGTGACATGGGGTGAAGAGTAAATTTGACTTCCTGTCTTTGTTACTTCTCTGGCTTTCTGTATATACCATTTTTAATAATGAAAATGGTCCCAAAAGCAGCTTTACAGGGTGTCGAGACAAAATCCCTAGTGAAAAAGCACAAGGTGTTTGTGGTAATGATAAACTCCCTGAAAATAAGGCAAGAGATTATGGTCACTCGGGAAGAATAACTTTCATAAAAGCAGTCAGTCACAGTAATGAATTTAAATAAAGTTTAATATTTTTAGAGAAAATTCACCATGATGCTAGGGGGCTGTGGGTGGTTGACAGGGGGTTGCTGTGTGGTTGTTGTGCTGTTCTGGCTGGTTCCTAGAACATTCTGGGTGGTTGATATGTGGCTGAAAACTGTCCCAAGTATCTCTGATGTTTTTGTTCTCTAGATATCAAGTCCATTGTGTTGTCCACAAGGCAGAAATTACAAATATGGCCGCTTGAAGTCAAAGCGTGATTTGAGGTCTTCTTGTCTGTAACACAAATAATTTAGAATGACCCTTAACCTTAAGTTTGAGCTATATTAACAGTGATGCTTGGCTCAGCTACATCATTTTGTGGCCTGTCCAGCACGCCGCATGAAAACGGCTTTTGATAGATGGGGGCTTGGATATTTCAGAATAAGTTTGTAATTGTTTCTGGCTCACAGGAATGCACCGTCGCAGCATGTCTCTCTGCAGCTGTGTGCTTACATCACTCTGTGAACCTGATTCTATTCAGAGAGCCATGCTGTGTCCTGTCAAATGTAAGAGGGGTTTGGAGCTCAAAGCGGCACTGAAGCACAACAGAGGATCCAGACAGAAGTTCTGATGCTGCAGCTCTACCGTTCAAAAGATCAGCATGAAAAGCACTATATAAATATAATACACCCTCAGAAATGTTCAGATATGTGACCTTCCACTTGCTCTGTAAATAGCTGTAATTGTACTAAATATTTGGGTAGGCGATTTTTTTTTTTTTTCTAGAACAAAAATGCTGGTTGCAAGTCTCTTCACATCCTGATAGCAATCACTAAGTGATCTAAATATTTTTATATGTATGTAATAAAATGTTCATCCATTCATTCTATTCGGTCCGAATGTATTTTGTAGGAGGCGTGGCTTTGAAGAGCGCTCTGAAGAGAGGGCAGGATCTTATCCAAAATTGTATACCCTGTATATTTAGCAGCCAGGCTTGTTTTTCCAAACTGTAAGTTCCTACAAAGCTGCCTGTCTTAGAGAGCGAGGACATGGGCATTTCTGTTTTCATTCCACCACCACGTGCTCTTTGTCCCCCCACCCCAACCACTCATCTAATGCTGTTATTAGCTAATTCCCCTAAATCCTGTTTAATGCAACTGTGCTATTTGGGACTAATTTAACTGGCTCCCTGATTGCGTGGCACCATCAGAGCCGCTCCAGAAGTGCTTGTTTCTCTCATCACCACCACCACCCCACCACCCATCTCTCTGTGGCCTTTTGCCTCTGTTGGACATGCTCTCTCTGTGCAAGGCTGTTTTTAAAGGCCTGACACTCAGCCAAGCTCACAGACTCCAGACATTTTTACCGTCTCAGTCATAGAGAGACTTTTCTCCTTTTTTCTTTTTTTGCCCCAAGGCAAATTTTCACAAATTACCCTCCACCACAAGCAACTGCTGAGTCAAATACCACAAACTAAATGGGGAACCTGTGCGTGTTCCCACAATGCCTTGCTTCTGTTTCCTTTATCACCACCCAGGTTATTTTATCATCGTTAGATCTGTATTGCTCAGACTGGTTAGTAAGTCTGAATTGAATAAATCCAGGTTAATCTTCAGTCTCAGGAGTGGTTTAAGGCTGTTGTGCGTGAGTGTGTGTTCAGCTCTACTGTGTGGGAATTGTTGTTATGGCTGCCTTGTGTTTGTCGGCTTGTTCACTTGGTAACAATGTTTTTCTGTTCTTCATTAAAGAACGAGTGCGGTGCAAAAACACATATATCTGCCCTTAACGACTGTAATTTTCATAGATGATTCATATTAGAAACTGCAAAGATACGTCATTCATCTGTGTTAAAACTAAATATAATTAACCGTTTATCATTTATTTGATGTATTAATGAGTGAAATGCGACATTTCACTGTAAAAATATAGCAGAATGTATAACAAAAAAATTACTTTTAGATGATTCCATTGGACCGTAGAAAGTGGCCACAATATGACAGGACGTTAGAGGGGCAGGACAGACAAATGTGATGACATAAGCCAAAAAGGAAGACGTTAATCTACGTCAGCCAAGGCAAAGCAAAAAAAAAGTTTTTGATGAAAGATCATGATCCTCATCTGAAGAATTTAACAGCAAACCACTGCTGTCCACAGCCTTGTGTGATTCAAACTGAAAACATGAACAGGCACAGAAATAGCAGAGTATTGCGGAGAAATCTCTCTGACAGTGCTGGCCCTGCAGATGTGTGTGCTGTGTGCCTTTAGTTTCTGAGTGGAGCTGATATTTCTTCAGGTTTTGGCTGAGATCTAGAGTTTGGCACCTATTTTACCATTGCACATGTTGGTTTTCTGGCCAGGGTCAGAAGCTCTGAGTGCCAGCTGCAGACAGCACACAGCTCTTTTGTCAACACTGCCAAAGTCTTGTCAAGGAGAGAGAGCACAACCTCAACACAAACACAGACACACACATGCATCATATCAAGAAGCTCGTTTAACTGAAGATTGTCAGAATGAAACATGCTCATAATTTAATGATTCAGCTGCAGTCCAGCCTTTTGAAAATGCAATAACTTATTTTCTTCTGGTGATTCTGGTCTCTCTTTTTCTGTAAAACAACTGTTTAGCTGTTTATTTTGGCCTGATTTTACAGGTCAAAGAATTAAGGATTCACGAGTCGTTTCCGTCAGGGCTTGTGAAGTGACACTGACACTGGAGCACTTGAGTATGTTTAAGTAGGTAATCTCTCCTTCTCTAGAAGTGAAGAATGCCCCTCTTTTTCTTCACTTCTCTAAAACTGAAGAATGCCCCACTTCTGGGCAGTTAAGTAATGACCATCACAAAGTCTCTCCATCCCTTAAGACTGCTGAGTGCTGAAAATTACAATCAAATTATGAATGATGTCATCAGACCATCTAATTGCACTGTAAATACAGTCATCATGAAGTGAATGAAAACATGAATGAAAACACATCTGTGATTATATGTGCTTGTCAGTAATTATTTTCAGTCTAACAGCTCTCTGTAATGGGTTGGTATTATTGTATACAGTGTTAGGGAAGCAACCATTAAACTGTAGTTTGTCAAACTGTAAATTACTCAAAATTTACTCTAGTTACAGTCAAGGTAGTATGGGCTCTATTTATTTAAACATATGTATGACAAAATACTGTATTGTATTGTATGTTTTTGCATGCTATACTGCTGCTTGTTAGATAAATTGCTTGTTTTTGGAAAGGTTACGTTTTAAAAAACGGACGTGTCTCGATCCAGTACAAAGACTATCCATATACACACACAGTTTAATAATTTATTTATTTTCTCTTGGTGTTGTCCATAATGTCATAATTTCATTCCATAATTTGTTAAAAGTCCACCTTTATATTCATATCTATATATCTTATTATAACTATATCTTATTTTACCCTTTAACTAGCACCTTATTAACTAGCTCCTTATTTAAACACCACACATCACTGAATAATACTACTAAAACTACACTGATGAAACTATTGCCTAAAACCTTTAACTTTAAATAAATTGTGTAACTAAAACATGTAGAAGGTATTTTAATTTTATCAGGAACAGCAAGATGAGGCAGTTATCTGAAAACAGTACTGGTTAAAGGATTTACTTTTCTATAATTATTTTTACGATGCTACTTTATTTTCTTTGGAAACCCTAAACCGCTTCTAAAACTACTAGATGTTGTTGTGTTTATTTATGTTTTATTAATGTTAGTGTTTAGTTATTCCAATGAACACATTAACTAGCGGTTTAAAGCTGTAACTGTCAAATAAATACACGGTTAATCATTCATAAAGGCCTTATTCATAGTTTTATGGAACGTTTTAGGAAAATGTCTGCAATTAACGCCGCAGATTAGTGTTTCTCTTTCTCTCACCTTCCCCCAAGCTGGAGCTGCGGTGCAGAATGCGAGTCTGGCTGCGCTCCAGCGTTCTCACGCTTCAGTCGAGCAGCTCAGCGCACACAGAAGCTCTTTGTGTTCAACCCTGATGGATTTTCCCTCAAGTTGACACAGCTAGCTTGTCTGTGAGGTTCTCCCACTCTTCTCGAGAGAGTCCCTGTCAGACCTCTCGCTCTACAAACACTACAGCAGTGTCACACTGACCCACATTCTTTATCCAAACACTGTCTCCAGAGTCACGCTCATGTCACCTGTACAGTGAGGCGAGGAGAGGTGCATCATGGGAAGAGGGTGTTCTGATGGATCTCTGTCAAAAAACAAATCACTTCATTAGTTTGTCTCAATGAAGCAATCCAAGTTTTGCAGTTTTCAGTCCATGTCTGTTAGCTTAGAGGTCATCTGTATGCCAGTTAAAGTTAACAGAATGCAGCTGGATGCATTCTCACTGTATTCTGTGTCTTTCATTCATTAGTGTTTTTGATAACTTTTATACCCATTTTGCTTTGTCATTGCCAGGTTTGTGCCTTACATAACCATTCTTGGTAGAAAATGACATCATCATCAAATCTTCAACAACAACTGCATAGTCGATAGGGTTTTATTGCTGACATTAGTGTCCAGGCTGTACCAGGTCAGAGGTCAGTTTGATGTTGGCCTGAAATAATGTGTCTAGATTGGCTTTTGTGTTCAAGGTCCTGTTAACTGCTCAGCACGCAATTCCATCACCATCATAATAGCCTTGAACGTGGTTGTGCATCATTTAACATTATTTGTTTATCGACTGTTTATGTGCTTGAAAGCCATAACAAATGCATTTGCATTTTAGATGAGCTGCAGTTTTATTAATGTCACAATTACACGTAAAATGAATAAAGAATGCTAATAGATTTATCTCTCTACTTTCTCTTCCAGGGATTAACGTAGCCTTTAATTCTATCAGTATGAGAGAAGCTCGCGCACGTGATTGGTTATTTATTGACTCTGTATTTACGTGCTTTAAAATGATGGTGCTTTTATTTCAAAGTCTTTCCATAAAGGGGTAGATGCAAATGTAGACCGATGTACTAGAGTAAGAGTGCTTCTCTCCTGAAAACGCTGTGTGGTTAATGATGTACCGCCCAGCTTAAAAGAAAACAATCTTCATAAAATACACTGTTGTTGTGAGAGAAAGTAAACCAGCATTGTACAGAAAATTCCAGAGACAGGAAAACTGTATTGTGCCTAAATCAAGGAACTGTTTGCACACATTTAATGTAGATCTGTACAAGGAATGAGTGGCACATAAATGCAGGAAACTAAATAGATTATAAATAGAGCATCTCCCCGTGTCTGCAGTCATATGTTGCCAGGTTGCATAAATATTGACTAACATCAAATGCAGAGTTGCCCTGCATCCTTGAATCTGACTGGTCTAGTCAGTTAAAATTTGATGATAAAAACTCTGTGTCTATATACTCACACATTTTAAGTCTTTGATTTGAACATACTGGCAGAGATTCAGTGCCTGAGCAAACACGCTCTAATTCACACACAGCACGTACTGTTTCTTATGCTGTAGTTTGCTTGTATACTGCTAAATATATTTACATTCATGCATTTGGCAAATGTTTTATCCCAAGATTCATAGTTCATTTTATGAGTATGTGCATTACCTGGGAATCAAACCCATGACTTTGTCGTTGCTATCATGCTGTACAAGTTGAGCTATAGGAAAGCAAGTACTTATGAAGTACGAATATGAAGTCAGACATGAGAGTGTTATTCTATTACAAGTCAGCTGATGTGTAAAACAATGACCCTCTTACATGTGTAATATTGCTATTATGCAACTGTTTTATGAACAATATTGGGTAATAATATTGGATAACTGACTAACTATTTGGATAACAACATTGTCAGCAATTTTGTATTATTTATTTTGCTCCAAATTTGGTTGCAATTTTACAAACCAGTTGAAATTCTATATAGCACAAAAACAAACAGATGAATGGAAACAGTAAAACATTCCAGACTTCTTATAAGCAATTTTGTAACAAATTTTGCAATTAAATTAGAGGACAGCAATTAACTGTATATAATAAAAAGGTTTGAATATTGCAAATTGTTTTATCTAAAATATAATCTCAATTATCTCAAAAAAACGTAGTGTAATGCGTCAAGAAATATCTTTGCTGTAGCTATAACTGTACTGATATTTCAGGAAAAGATGTCAGCAGTGCAAAGAAACTATTTCATTTCCAGTCATATAGTGATATAGTTTTTGTCTTTTCTTTCAGACTAATAAAGGAGATGCCCTGGCCAACCGGGTTCAGAACACACTAGGAAATTACGATGAGATGAAGGAGCTCCTGACCAGCCATTCCAACCAGAGTCACCTTGTGGGCATTCCAAAAAATTCAGTTCCCCAGACTCCTGTGGAGAAAACTGAGCAGCCAGGCTTCTTTCCTGAGGTTCAGCGGAGTCGAGCTGTCCCGTCCCAACCAGGAAGCCATGGTACTTCCATGCCTCCTCCACCTACCAGCGGTGTGTTGGCGTCAAGCGTCCTACATGGGCATCAGGGCAACAAGAAGTCCCGTTCTTCAGACTGGTCCCGAGGGGGTCATGGTTCAAACGGCACCCAGGCTTCTCAATCAGCTGGCCGGGGAAAACCATCCAATCATGAACAGACGTCAAGCAGACACGAACAGGACCAAGAGGACTCAAGCCCAAATGCCAGTGGACCTACAACTTCCAACAGGAAGCAGGCATCATCCAGTAAAGGTCCAGCAATGGCCGAGCTTGGCCTCGGAAGGTCTCCCGCTGAGCAGGACTCTTGCTCCCATATCTCCAACTCGCCATTGGCCTCTACATCCCTGCTTCCTAGTGGCCTCTCAACGCCAACCTTCCCCCAGGGCCTCCATTGCAAGCCAAGCAGCGCTGTGCAACAGAAACCCACTGCCTATGTGAGGCCCATGGACGGCCAAGACCAGGTCCCCAATGACTCCCCAGAGCTGAAACCCCCTGCGGAGGCGGTGGACGAGTTCAACGGTGTACCATTTGGAAATCATCTGGATAGCAAAAACAGCACAGCTGGGACTAAGAGCAAACTTCCTAAACTGACACTGCCACAGTCTGGGGAGGTGAGTGTGGCTGTTTTCTCTCGTAGTCAAAGGGCATGCTTCCTGTAGATGTAGTTCTGATTTTCTCTCATTTGAATGCGGTAGTCGTTGGACAGGAATGGTTGGCAAATAGCTTTGGCTCTGTTGACTTTCCTCAGGCTAAGTCTGTTTTACATTGAAACCTGGCAGAAAGAGAGGCTGACATAATGGAGTGGCTCATTAATAATCAGCAATGCAACCTCAGGCTGTCTTGTGAACTGAACTGTTTTGTGAGGAGGTCTTGTATTTGACAGGTTTATAGAGCAGGGAAATTCTGACCCTGGCGATGTCTCATGTTCAGGCGGCTGAAGAAAGATTATATTGGCTCTCCAAGTTCAGAATTATTTATCAGAACTGATCAGAACATTTGTATTACTGAATAAAGTAGATGCCCATAAAGTCGGGCCAATTTTATGGTTATGGATGCTTAAATTTCCCATCCATGTGAAAATGTCAATCAGAGTAGTTCTTTTTCACCAAAATAATGCAGCTCTTTGTTTAGTAATTGGGTGTTTTCCCAAACATACCCTAATTATAGGGAAAGAAAAGCTGCAACATGAGCTGTTGAGTCTTGACTGGTGATGTCTTACATCATCTTTATATTGGGCTGTGGTGTGTGTGGACAGATATAATTAAAGCTGTCAAAAGGCTTTACAATGAAATAGAAGATATTAATATTGCTGTAGAGATCAACAAAACAACACTGCAGGTTTTACTGTGTTCTTTAAAGGCTTTATTGGATGAAGATGGGAAAAACATTGTTTAGTATGGATTTATTTTAAATCACTATTAGTAATACGATGGAAACTGTTTCAAGAACGTTTTATAAAAACAAGGTAAACTTCCATAAGACTTGTTTCATTAGCTATCTATTTCATTATAAATGTTAAACAGTGTTTTGTAAGGCTGCAGTGATAGTAGGAGATAGAAGCACACTGTTTCTCTGTTTCTTGCTCTAAGGAGCAATAGGTCTTTCTGGAGAATATTTGAATGTGTATTTTGAGTTAATATTATGATAATCCTGCAGTTACGGACTTTTCATTTTCTCAGTGCCTGGTTCATGTGAAAGGTTGTAAAGGCTATGTAATGTAAGAGATATGATCAAAGTCACAGATATTTGCATGTATTCACCCATAACCTGGTCAAAAACTACAGTAAAAGCTCAAATGAAAAGCTCAAATGTGTCTTCTGTGTGGACTGGTGAAAACCTCAGAACACCCACCAGGTTCTGAGCATACAGACATGCATTTCTTTGGAGCAGCCGCCCATATGTTGTAAATTAACCCTCAGGCTTTGAGTCACAGGAGCTTTATCACCAGCAGTGTTAACTTCATCCGTTCTGTTGTTCTGACACACTGAGCAGAGACCTGGTGACCTCACACTGAAGCCGTTCACCAGCCATGTTCTGCTGTCCCTTTCTCTCAATGCCTGCCAAGGGGGGACTGAATCCCATGACATCCTATACAGAGAAATGACAGCACGCTCTTAAAATAAACATTACTAAAAGGTTCTTCATAGTGATGCCATAGAAGAACCATTTGTGGTTCCACAAAGAACCATTTGGTCAAAGGTTCTTAAAAGAACTATTTCTCTCTTCCATTTAATAGTCTAAAGGGCACTTTTCCAGTACAAAGAACCTTTCGTGAAACAGAAAGGTTCTATGTATGTTAAAGGTTCTTTATGGAGCCATTCAGCCAAAAATGGTTCTTCTATGGCATCGTGAAGCGCCTCCATCCTATAAGGTTTAGTCAATAGGGGATCCAAGATTAAACATAATGGCGTGCAGCAGACTAACAGCTCTGATATTATGTGCTAGAGTCTTATGTTTGGGTCTTTGAAAACCCAGCGACAAGTACCAAATTTCTTTATTTCAGACTTTCAGAATTTTCCTGTATTTCCAGCACTGAATTGAAATACTGAGCTTGAGCTTGTTTGTAGATTGAAATTCCCATCAGCTTTCACTTACGGCTCTTAATCCACATAAAGCAAACAAATGGATTGAAATAAGATGCGGTAAACAAAAATGACATGATTGAACAGGTCAACTCGCCGTTAGCCAACCGTGGCGAGGCGACCAGCTGTTCTTCCTCATTGTTCTGCAGGGATTGCGACGGCCATCGAGTTCCAAATGGCACCATCGCCCATCTTGAGGCATATGGTACGTTTGTGTCGTACAGTTGAGCACCTGGGAAACTTAAATTGCTCTGAGAGTGCCTTCAGTTCAGTCAGCTCACAGGAACATAGAGATGGATGTTGTTTTTGTAAAGAGGGCCAGACACAGAGAGAAAGGAGGCCCACCATTCTCTCTGCCCCTCTTACAGACAGACAAGTCACTGCCTAAGAGTGAAAAAGAGGAATGAGAGAAGTGCAAAAGTGAACAATGGGAAAAGGCAGAGAGTTGGTGAGAACTAGTAAAAATAAAGTAGAACGCAGGAGAGTGTACAGCTCTTTCAACAGGGCTCTTGAGAGAAAACATGTTCAAGGACATTGGTTTGATTTTTTTTTCTCAGCCTGACCTGTGTGGCTTTATTTTGTTAAAGAGGTGGATTCAGCAGAAACATTTCAAGAGATGTTTCAGTAGAAACATCTCACCTGTATTGTGTTGTTCTGGCTACTTATTATTCCACATGACTACAGGCGTGTTTCAGGATTCGTGTGAATTGTGTTTCCTGACTCCGTATCCTCCCCGGTTTTCTTTGTTCTCACATAAGCCAGTGGTATTCTGTTTTGCTCCAAAATGGAGGAATGCTCTTTTATTGCATACATGTTTTTTAAATTTCTGTCAGTGACAATGGTTTTTTTGGCTCTTTACACATTTGTTTTAGAGAATTATAGGAACAAGTCAATTTTTTGAGTGGTATTAGGTAGATACGCAATGAATGTACATAAAATGAATACAGCAGAAGCGCTTTCACACATTAAAGACACATCATTTAATCCCCCTCACAACAATAACCACCAGAATGTTGAATTGTGTGACACATTATTATAAATAATGTAATATTTGAAAGCGTTAATATACACACATAACTGAAGGTGTTTAATAGCAGCATTATTAAAACAAATTGCTGAATCATGGTTTTCTTGAGTTAATTCGAACTGTCTGATCCTGCTAATTCTCTAAAATGAATCTTCTCAAAGCTGTCAGTTTTACTGTAGCTGTGTTATCTTAAAACAGTTTTGCTGAAAGAGGAGTGCCTTTCTTTGAGTTAAAATAAGAGACGCTTTCCTTCTGATGGGCATAAAAGTTTATTTGTGCCATCCTGCCACAAAATATTTTGACAGGTTGAGCTCAGCGGAGTGAGAAGATGTGCTAAATGGCTTTGGAAGTGTTCTGTTAAACTCCACTGCATTGATTCGTGTTTTGGTGCTCACTGTGAAGGGATTGCCAATGTTTTCATTCATTTTATTTTTTTATTTTCATCAGTGTTTGAGACATCGACAGGCAGATAAGAATGTTGATCCATCCAAGAACAGTTACTGCAGGCAGTATCACCCGGCTTTTATGTGACTAATATCTTCATCACGAGTGGGATGAAGACTAATATCTTCATGCTCAAAGTGCAGTGAATAAGAGTGTCTGTGAAAGTATTCTCCAACTGCATGATGGGATAGATAAAATAACACACAGAGCATGCTGAGAGAGCATACTGATCATTTCATGGCCTGGTTTTCTTTTTTTTACAGTCATATTTTGGGAGATTCTTTAGTTTGAGGGACTTTTGACTGTCATTTTATGTTATCTATATTAAACATTTATTATGGCATCATCAAAGATTCTGTATTTTTTTTGATGCCATAGATTTTTGTCTATGATGATGTATGTCATATTCGATTATGGAGAAACAGTTGGACTTGCTACATTTTGTAAGAATAATAATACAGTAACTGGATTAACTCTAAATGAAAATTGTGAAATGCTAAACGGTTTTGTATTGAAACCTAATAACGATCATAATTGTCTTGAAAGCCTTAAATGAATTCTGTTTCTGATCTATTGGTTGTCAATCAGCTGTGTAATGAATAAATACACACACACTGTACATGCAAATGCCAAATGAATGGAAGTGTGAAATAAAGGTTTCTTGGTTTTAATACCCATAAATTTATTGTAAATGGAAAGCTGGGTAGTAAAAAATAATGGAAAGTACAATGTTTAAACCATGAAATACTTTAATTATGTAATGTACAGTTATGCACTCTCTGGTGTTTTAAAACTGTCATGTCAATTCAGTGAAAGTTACAAACCATGGGGTCTCCATTGTGGGGCCCCCACAGTTCTCTTCTGTTGAAAGTATTCCTGCTGTTTTTCTATGATTGTATGTATCTGTCAGTAACTGAACTCAGTCAGCGTGAACAGCAGACGTGAATGATGTCAGGTCGTCAGAGCTGGAGTCTGGCACACGAGTTCTCATCACTCCTCAGTCTGATTGCTCTCTGTGATCAGATGTAATTGAGAAGCCGACATCTGGTGCATATGAATGCAGTCCCTGTTTCCCCGAACACACTGCTCCCAGATCAGAGCTGAGAATTTGTGTGATCACCTTAAGATTAGAGGAAAGTCCCTGCTCCTGGTGATATAATTCTGGTATGTTAACATTTCCTCTCAAATCCTGTCTGATCTGTAAATGAAGTTTAATCTCACATTTGCAACCTTGTTTATGTCTGTAATGTGACATTTAAGAGTTCAGTGAGGAAATAAATGTATAGCAGGACTTGAATGAGAATTTTCTCTACATCATATGGCAGTGCTTGGTGATGTCAGCAAAACAGGAATGAT